>JAODPA010006706.1:0-13836 GCA_025585075.1 Nepenthes mirabilis | reverse complement strand
CCCCCAACCCGTTCAACAGGAGGGGACACAAAACGGCAGATTAACAGCAGTCTCAGACCTACTACAAGGGATCACAAGCACCAAACGGAGGTCATCCAGCACTTCACACCAACCAGAAAGTCCCCACCCAGAATAGCACAGGCCCCCCAACCCGTACCACAGAAGGGGACACATTGGCTGAGCTAATAGAAAAGCTGCCAACACAATCCCGTTCACCGACCAGATCCAAAGAACAGGCTAGAGCAGCAGCCATCGAAATGCATAACTTCAACATGAGAACCCAACAAAATCTGCAACCCAAAAGGTTGCCAAAAAGCAGAGCTTCAATAAAGGCTACAACTAGAACCCCACCGCATCAGGAGGATCGCAGACAACCCGAAGTTCCATGGCCACAGACCTTAGGAAGCGGCAGATCCAACACGCAGCGAGAGAGCCGGCAGACGCACCCTATATCAAATTCCGAAGCCGAATCCATAATAACAAAGTTGACTAACCCAGCCCACAGACAAGTCCGAAGCATGGCCCAATCGTCCACAACGGCGTATGGACGGAATGGAGTCGTAATCGAGGCCAGAGCCTACAACCCCATCAGAACGGGAGAACCGAATCAAGAACTCAAACCAAGGCTTGCACCGAGGAGAAAGAGGAATCGTTCTTGAGAGAGATACAAGACCTCAAAGGCCTGCATCCAAATCTGAATCAACAGAAACAATCACGCAGCAACGGCCGAAGATTCAAAGGACACCGACTTTAGATCAGAAGTCCAGAAACGAGGGAAGAAAGAATCGGGAAACCTTAGGCGACCAGGCTGAGCAGCCAGGAGGCCGGCCGAGGTTGGCTCCGGCGCCGCCCGGCCAGAGGAGGGTCACCGAAGGAGACGGCCGGGAGGACCGAGCGTCAGCAGGAGCCGAACAAATTTCAAATTTGGATTTTGAAATCTAGAGAGAAGGAGGAGAATCTCTCTCTAGATTTCAAATTTTCTAAATCCCAACCTCCTGGGAGGCTCAGTACCACGGATGCTTCCGCGGAGAATCGAACCCGGGTGGAGAGGGAAAGCGTAAGCGTTATTCACCACCAGGCCAAACTCCGTTTCGGCAAAAACTGTGTTAAGGGTAAGCTTTTTTAAATGACTGGCCCCACCGCATTGCGACCCCATAACCCAGAAACCCCGAAAGATTTTTTGGGAGGCACAGTACCACTGATACTGCCGCGGGGAATTGAACCTGGGTGGGGAACGAGGGATTTTTCCCTTTTAACCACCAGGCCAAAGCCTTTTTTTTTGGTAAGTAATTAATTGTATTAAATAAATAATTAGAATGTACAATCAGCTATGATTTTTACCAAGTGTTTTTCCGACTTGGTAAAGGAGACATAGAAGCAGAGAGACCCTTAAATCATGACCGTAGTCATTAAATAACATGAACACAGCATCGAGGATGGCCCTCCAACTAATGTACTCCAGTGTCACTAAATCGCTCCAGCCAAAGGACTCTGGGTATGACGCCACCACTCATCGTCCCATGCACTCCGGAAGAACAGAGAAAAGGCCCTCCGAAAGAAGATCAGCAGAAACAACTCCGTCCAAAGGAAACAGACCAGCCAAGTACGTGTAGAAACTGTATTAAGGGTAAGCTTTTTTAAGTGACTGGCCCCACCGCATTGCGGCCCCATAACCCAGAAACCCCGAAGGATTTTTTGGGAGGCACAGTACCACTGATACCGCCGCGGGGAATTGAACCTGGGTGGGGAACGAGGGATTTTTTCTTTTTAACCACCAGGCCAAAGCCGCTTTGGTAAAACTGTGGTAAGGGTAAGCTTTTTAACGTGACTGGCCCCACCGCTTTGCGGCCCCATACCCCAGAAATTTCGAAGGATTTTTTAGGGAGGCTCAGTACCACGGGTGCTTCCACGGAGTATCGAACTCGGGTGGAGAGGGAAGGCAAGCGCGTTACTAACCACCAGGCCGAACTCCGCTTCGGCAAAACTGTGTTAAGGGTAAGCTTTTTGTAGTGACTGGCCCCACCGCCCAGCGGCCCCATAACCCAGAAACCCCGAAGGATTTTTTGGGAGGCACAGTACCACTTAATGCTTTCGCGGAGAATTGAACCTGGGTGGTGGAGGAAAGAGAAATCTTTTTTAACCACTAGGCCAATGCCGCTTCGGCTATCGGACTGAAAGCTCAATCCGACAGCAAGCATGCACCCCACCAAGAGGTATATCAGACGAGGAGTACCATCAATCCACGTCAGCAGGAGCAGCCCGAACTCAAATCCACACCGCCCAACTGCAATCTAACAATTGACTGCAAACCGGGAAAATGTGAGAGAGGAAGCCGGTATGCCAAGGAGAAGAAGGGAGAAAAATGGGAGAGTCCAGCAATGAACCACAACAGTCAATCCTCGTAGCCTCATAGCCAAACCGGGAGAACTTCTACAGATGCAACCCACTTCTCAGCATCAGAAGGAAACGGCCACAATTCCAATTCGACCTTTACACAAAATCAAAATCGGCCTTAAAGCCACTGCAGGCTAGAAAATCGGGAGAATGAGAGAGAGGCTCCGGTATGCAAAAGATAGGAAACAAGGATGTGAGAGAATCCAGCAGTGATCCCATTTGCCAAACTTGGGAGCCTCATCTGCCAAAGTGGAAGGCTGCTAAAGATGCATCCCACAGCAGAAGGAGATAAGCAGCTAGACACTACACCAAACTTCTATTTTACGAAATCGGCCCATTGCACAGGCCACGTCAGTAAAGTAAATCGGCCCCAGCTCCAGCATACCCGCCGACCGGCCTTCTGAGCATGGAGAATATGAATCCGATCCCAAAGCATGAAAAGCAATGAAATCTGCCCCCTTTGCACAAAAAGAGCAACGGCTCCACATCAGCAGAGCAAAAACATGGGTAGAAACCCACAGCAGTAGACCTGGCGCCATCTTTATGCAAAGCCAGAAGCGCCTAACTGTAGTAACAAGATGCAGCCCAAAGCTCATCCAGATTGAAGAAGCAACAACCAATTCAGGTAAGAGAAACATCAGCCATCACTATCAGCACAGAGCACCCTACTAAAGCCAAAGAACCGGAGGTGCTCAGGATTTTCTGGAAGTAGATTTTTTCTTATTCCGAGACTTAGACGGCCTCTCATTTCCATAAGACCTGGAGCAGGGGGTTCCGTAGCAGCCGGAGAGACGTGGTCAAAATGCTCTGGACTAGAAGAAGCTACAATTGGATTACAATCTTCATGGGAGCTACAGGATAAGGAATCCAAAGATGGAGGCTGGGGACGAATGTCCTTATAAGCTTTCAATTGCTTCCGCAGGGACTCCACTTTGGAGGAGATTTTGCTGGCAGTAGAAACCGACTGCGCCGAATCACTGCAAGAGAGCCCCAGTGCTGCCAATCGAACAGCACTTGGGTTGGGAAGGACATCCAAGGGCCTGCGGACAAGACCAGATGATGAAGGATCCTCATCCTCAGCTGGAGAGTCATAATGGCAGACGGCACTGGCGTCAAGATTGGGACTGCGTAACACACTCGGATGATAAACATCGCTGAAAGGAGCCATTTTCCAATTGCGAGAAGCACAACTGGGAGCCTCAGAAGTCATGAATTCAGGAGCAAACCGCACCACTTTAGGCGAAGGAACCTTATCCCGTTGGGGGGATTCCGGTTGGGTCACTCCGCTGCCTGTAATTGTGTATATAATTGGGGTAGTGGGAGCATGTGGCGTTGTAGTGACTTTTCTTTGCTGGGCTGTGCTTGGTGATGAACTGCTGCTGTTGCCCGGTGCTATTCGGGCTAGCAATGCCGCAGCTGGCTGTTGATAACCAGTTTTTGGTTCAATTTCTTTTATGCTGGCCTCGCCTGCATCTAAAAAATGCAGTACTGCTGGTTTTCTGTACTGGTTTGTGAGGCTGTGGCTGCTGTGTTTCTGGAATTTGATGAAGTTGGGCCATGGTGCTGTTCCCATCTTCTGGGCCTTGATGCTACTCTGTTGAATTATGCAACTAAATTGGTTCTGCTGCCTTCCATTAAGCAGTGCAAGTTGGGTTGCTGATTTGATGGGTTTTTTCCAGTGAATACGTTCTACAGGTTGAGGGAGCTGCCTGCCTTTGTGTTGATAAGTGCTGGTCTATGATTGCATTTGGCGGCCTATCTGGCCCCTTGTGGTGTGCTGATGTTCATACATTACGCCTGTTGGGTGCTGATGTCGCTATTGGAATACTTGATGGCTTGGTGGGAGCCAGTGAAGTGGTTAAATTCGCTTTTGACCATCTCTGTTCACGCTGTCCTTGATGTTGTTCCTGATGCAGCTGGTGGTGTTCCAGTTTGCTGGCTGTTGCTAGTTCAACTTGTAGATGAGACCTGTGAGCCGCTGTTTTTGGTACTGGAGCATTATGCTTTCACGTGCTAAGTGATGCTGCCGTGCCACTTCATATGCAGTTTTGCAAGTCGCGGGTAGCAGATTGATGACAATTTTGTGAGGCTGTGGTTGGGGACCTGCTGGCCTAGCTTTGATGATAGGTGTAACGCGGTTGTTGCATTGGTGCTGTTGGGGCATGGCCACTTTGCTGGACGGTGATGCTCTCTACATCTAATTAACACCGGCTGGTGTTGCTTCCTGGTGCGACCGTGGGATTGATGATTCAGCTGCATTTGGTTGCTGATGGAAATTCCGCAGCTGATGCTGTGATTCTGAAGCATGGGTTGCTGTTCGGATTTGAAGCTAGGTTCAGTTTCTTGTACCTGCTGGATGGCTTTTAGTTCTGCTTATGTAAAGTGACTCTGATCACTTTAAGATTTTCCTCTTCGAAGTTTTTTTGTTATATCCATGATGTACTAGCTGCTTGGGGCATGCCCTAGCTTTTTATGTGTTAACTCCAAGTCAAAAAACTTGGAGTTACTACATAATTTTTGTAAATTTATTTTCTCTCTTAAATCCAAAATACACACTTGCTTACCAAAAAAAAAAAAAAAAAAACAGTGGGAGTCTGAGAAATCGGAACATCCACCTCAAGGGCCGGGCTGAGAATCGGAGCGAGACAGAGTTTTTCATTGTCCAGAGCCTTATCAAAGCTCTCCAGCAGGATGGATGTTTCAGGACTTTGCAGGGTTGCAAAGGAATTTAAAACTGGCATAGCGTCAGTAATCTTCCCATCGGCCACGACAGAGCTGGCTGAATTCCTAGGCCTTAAACCTTCCCGGGCCAAGCCAGCAGAAGCAGAAGGTGGGCGACGTCCAGAAGATTTTTTCGAGATTTCCCCCTGACCAGGCTTCCATGGGTACTCCACCGCCCCATCCACACTCAGGGAAGAACAACGGTTTGCATCAAGTTTGACCCTGATACAATCAGGCAGATGGGAAGAGGCTGTGATTTCAACACAAATTCGGGCCACCTTTAGTCGATCCCTCTTGGCTGTAGCAGGATCCAAGTGGAGGGGTTTGCCAATGGCGCTGGCAATCCAGCTGAGCCCCAGGGGAGTCCAGAACTGGATCGGAACCCCTTTTAGATGGATCCAGATAGGGAATGAGATATGGTCATCCTTGGTGAGAACCTGGTACGAGGACCATATCTTGAGGAAGAACAGTCGCCCAGCAAAGGTCCAGGGGCCATGATGCAGACATTCCTGTATATGAGCCACACTGTCGAACCGAAATAGGAAGAATCTATCTTCCATTTCAGCAACATGGGAAAGCCCGAACTTAGCCCAGATCTTACGGGCAATGTGGTTGACAATGAAGAAGTTTAGGGGGGATTCAAAGAAATAGTCCACCAGAGAATCCTTCCAAACAGCTTCACCTTGCTGAATAACCTCAGCAGGGGGGAAGAACTCAATAGAGGAACCCAATGAGGTTGGGGGAGGGAAGCATTGAAGAGGGGTACCTGCAATCGTGGCATCCTGGCAGACAATGTCAGCCCACGATGGCGAGGGACGGGCAATCGACTTTGAAGGAATAGCAGATTGAGGGGGGGAGAAAGACAACTCTGGGGCTAGGCTTTCGCAATCCTTCCGGATGACTTCAGACCAAGAAATGGGGGCGGCAGCTTCCACAGAAGACTTGCGAATCTCTTCAGGCTTCGAATGCTCCAAGAAAAGGGCGTCAGGTGTCGGTCGGCCGTATACGACTCCAATCAGGGAACCTGGAGAGAGGAAAGTCCAAGGGTTTTAGGAGCAGAGTCCAACGATGAATGAGCAGAGGGAGAGCCATGGGAGATGGAGTCCTGGGGAGGAATGGGATGGCCTCCCAGGATACCGGCCATGGCCGGCGACGGGCAGAGCACGGGCTCCAGAAAGTCAAATGAAGTTTGAAATTTTAGAGAGAAGCGGGAGCTTCTCTCTCTAACCTTCTCTCTCTAACCGTTGACCACTATGCTCCAATTACACCAGTTCCCAGACTATGCTACTGGTGTTAGTTATCTCCACTGCTATTTTTGGAATGGTGGATTTTCAGCTATTAAGGAGTATGAGCGGCGGCGCATGTTGCCCGAAGACTCCTTGGTTTTGCTTGAAGCATGTTGCTGCTAGACTTGTTTGCTGGTGTGGTGATTTAATCATATATTTATTTACATAGGAGATTGATATACTGTTCAATAATGCAGCTGTAAAGTCTCAATGTTTTCATGACATGATCATGAGGATCGGGAAATGCAGCCATTTCTGCCTCCCGGTTAGAGAGAGACGCTCTCTTCTCTCTTTTAAAATTCAAACTTGAGCACAGTCTCAGATTTTGAACTCGCTGGCCGCCGCCGACCATGGCCGGCCTCCTGGGGGCCCCCTCTGGTCCTCCCACGGACATCGCCTCCCCTGCTCTCCCTCCTTCTTCTCCTTCTACGGAAACTGAACCCCTTACCCTCGGTAGCTCCTCTTCCCCTTTTCCTCTGCTGAAGAGGGACGAAGATTCTCACTCTCCTGCACCGGATGCCTCTTTCTTGGGGTTTTCAAAATCAAAGGAATACAACAAGCAATCCGAAGGTGGTGCTAGTGGCCCCTCTCCCTGGGCTGATATCGTCCGAAAGGATTGCCATGATCTGCGTAACGAGTTGAAATTCTACCCCCCACTCGCCTATGGGGCTGAATCTGCCACCATCTCCCCACCACCGGATGTTATCGACCAAGGCCATCTCTTCTGGGGTTTCACCTTGGTCGGCCATTACCTCGACTCCCCTCCACACTTCCTGGCTGTCAAAGCCATCGCCAGGAAGATCTGGGCCCGGTTTGGTCTTACGCATACTGCTGGTAATGAAGCTGGCTTTTTCTTCTTCCGCTTCTCAACGCTGGAGATGATGGAGAAATGCCTTCGTGATGGACCATGGCTCATTTCAGGGAAAGCTATTTTCCTTAAACGTTGGTCTTCGGGTATGCCCCTGACCAAGGAAGAACACAAACAATTCCCTATTTGGATCAAACTATCCAATCTGCCGATCGAGTATTGGACTCATGCCGGCCTCAGCTGGGTTGCAAGTGCCGTTGGGTTTCCTCTGCAGCTCGACCACCGGACTGCCCGTATGGAAAACGTCTCCTTCGCCAAAATTTGTGTCGAAGTTGGTGTTGATGGGCCCTTTCCCACAAGAATCGCCATTAAATCTTGCCATGATTCTGTGCCCTCGGTGGTGAACGTGGAGTATAGTTGGAAGCCAATCCGATGTGGCCGCTGCCATCTGTTGGGTCATGCTGGAGCACTCTGCCATTCCAAGAATGTCAATCCTCATCCTAGTAAGACTCGTTCCAGATCTTCCAATTCTGTCCATGTGGAAAAAGACCAAAGGGATTATTCTTTACACCCTGGGCACACGAATGTTGCTAGTGAATCCAGTTGCTCTGTCATTTCCTCTGCTCCCCGTACAGTGGATGAAGGAGCCATAAATCATCCGGTTTCGCTCCAGCCTCCAAAAGATGTCTTCTCTTCGTCTGAGGCTTCCACCATGAGCCTTTTAAATGAGTCTTCGATGTTTGTTGATGTCAATTGCGGTTTATGTGTGAGTTGTCCAACTAATGAGGCTGTGATGGACTCCCATGTCTCTCCTTGTGTTGAGTCGATGGTAAATCCGACCCTAGTTGCTGTTGAACCTGGTCAGGCGTCCCAAACTCCTCTGCCTGATGCTTTGATGACAATTTCTATTCCGAACCAATTTGCCTGCAATTTTGCTTCTAAGATCTTGGCCTCTGTTCAGGGCTCCTATCGCCAGAATGTACATGCCTCTTTACCTCCTCTCTCCTTCGCAGAAATTGTGCTTAGAGGTCCCCATCCGCCTGGTATACATAGCAGCGGTGTCCTCCCCCTACCAATCTCGGTTGAGGATCGTGAAGAAGCTCTTGGCTATCCTCCCCAATCTCCTGATGACTTTCCTTCCAAGGCTCATGTAAACTTCTTTCCGGGTGGTTCTGCCCTTGACCATTCCCTTGCAGTTCAGAGTCATCTGGCCCCTGGCCATTCAATGTGCCTATCGGATGCTACCGGTCGTTTGGATGGTAAGATTTCGTGTGACATACCTTTTCCTGATGGTGATGAGGGGGTTCTGCGCGATGACCAGTCGCAATTGACTACTGCCCCTGTGTCGTTAGGCCCTCCTGATGCGCACCTCAAAGGTATGGACCCTGAAACTGATACAGATAGTGAGCCAACTCCTAGTTCTATATCACGTCTGACAAAAGAGTATGCCTTGGATTCGATCAAGCATGTGGGGGCTGTCCCTGCAAGCCCCTGTGATTCCTCTGGTAAAATTTGTGTGGGCCGGGCCATTGACTACTCCAAAGAGAAATTCTTAAGCGTCAATGAGGCGATGGCTATGGAGTGTGAATCTTGGAAGCCATCAAAATCTCGGAGAAAGAAAAAATCCAAAAAACCCAAGGCATTACCTGGATCCTAGGTTCTGTGCTGATGGGGCTTTGGTTGAATTGTATTCAGGCTGATAATAATTTTTGTGATGATGGTTGCTACTAGATTTGTTTGCTGGTGCGGTGATGATTGCTGAAGTTTCTACTGCGAAGTCTGCTGCTCCATTTTAATGCTGAATTATCTACCTGATGATGGTTTTTTCCAAGGAGCTGATTGCTGCTGATTGGTCTTCTTTGATGCTGCTCGCTAATTTACAGTATGTGGCCTGCACTGGCTCTTGCTCTTGGACGAGATCCTCTGGTCAAGCTAAGGTTGCTACAGGTATTTTGTGTATGGAGATGTCTGCTGCTGGGTATGAGATAAATGAGCTGCTGCTCCTAATGTTGCAATGGCTGGGGTGTTAATTCCATGGCTTTCTTTACTAGGCTGCAGCATGTTGGGTTGTTTGAGGAATTGCCCTTTCGTGCTCTGCTGATGGATGCTGATGCTAGAAATGCTGAATCTGGCTCCTTTGGTCCTTGCTGGAGCTGGAGTGCAGCTGCTTTTGATGCTGGTGGCTCTGCTGCTTTTGTTGAATGTGGTGCTGGACTGTTAGCTCCATCTGTTGTATCTACACCTGGTGATTGGCTGGACATGGCGGCGTTGAACATGATGCTACAGCCTAATGCTACTTTGGCTGGTGCTGATGCATGCCGGTTTGGAAATCTCAACTGCTTGTTGGCGTGGCTGGCGCAAATGATGCTATGCTGATTGCAGTTTTTGCTACCTAATGCCTGCGTGCGGGGCTTATGAAACTTATAATGCAGGTGCTGTTGTCGGTTGCTGCGATGCTGGAAAGTGGCTGGCTCCACTGCGTTGTGTCATGTAGTTATGTTGCTGACTTTTGAATGGTGGCCTCTTGTTTTGCTTCTGTTTTGTTTCAAACAATTAAGGTGATGTTGTACTTTTGGGCGGGCTGCGCATAGCCGGTTTGATGTGGATCATCTAGATGCTGTTTTTTTTTTTTATTTTTTTGCATTTCACCTCGCTTGGTTCATGACTTGGTTCATGGTCGTTACTGGGGTTTCCTCTTGTTCGTTGTTCTACCTCTAAGTCGGCAAAACACTTAGAGTTAGAACATCATCTTGTACTTTCATTTATTTTAATTTGATTTACTTACTTACCAAAAAAAAAAAGAGGATCGGGGAATGCCCCATCGACTTTGTTCTTACTTCAAGTCGGAAAAACACTTGGAGTTAGAACACAGTTTTGTATTTCTTTCTTAATTTTAATGCACTTTACTTACCAAAAAAAAAAAAGTTGGTGTGGTGATGTGTACTGTAGATTCTGCTGCTGAGTCTGCTTTGATCCTTTTTACTGCTGAGTTACTCTATCTGATGATGGTTTTCCGAGGAACTGATTGCTGCTGAATGGTCTTCTGTGATGCTGCACGCTAAATTATCAGTATGTGCCCTGCACTAGGGCTTGCTCTTGGACGAGATCATTTGCTCAAGCTGAGGATGTTGCTGGTGTTTTGTGTAAGGAGATTTCTGCTGCCGGGTATGGGGTGAAGGCCCTGCTGCCCCTGCTGTTGCAAAGGCTGGGGAGTTAATTCAGTGGCCGTTCTTTGCTAGGTTGCAGCTTGATGGGTTAGTAGATTCTGTTGGAATTGTTTCTTCGTGCCCTGCTGATGCATGCTGATGTTGAAAATGCCAAATTTGGTTCTTTGGACGTTGCTGATGTTGGAGTGCAGCTGCTCCTGAAGTTGGTGGCTTTGCTGCTTGTGTAGAATGAGGGGCTGGACTTAATGCTGCTCCTGAAGTGCTATTGCGCTTCGGTCCTGTGGTATAGCTGTTGGCCCGTCTGTTGAATATGCACCTGGTCTTGTCGAATCTGCAGAATGCTGTGAGAAGATGGGCTACTGGGAAGTTTCAACTGCTGATGTGGCTTCCTCACCCTGTATGATATCAATTGTTACCTGATTTGATGTCGTTGCAGGATTGGCATGCTTATCTGGCCCGATTGCCTTCTTGCCGGTTTGGCATGCTGTTGTTGATCTGATTTATATTTCGGTTGTATTTTTTTAACTTATCATGTCAAAGTTCTTGGTCTTAGATCTAGACTTTTCATATGTTTTGGGGTACTCCCTATCATCTTTGCTCTAATTCCAAGTTGGCAAAACACTTGGGGTTAGTTCAATGTTTTATAAATTTTTTTAATTTTAATGCAATTACTTACTTACCAAAAAAAAAAAAAAAGAATATGCACCTGGTGTTGAGGCTGGTTATGGCAGCGTTGAATATGATGATGCAGCCTGATGCTATTTTGGCTGGTGTAGATGAATGCCGGTTTGGAAATATAAATTGTACGTTGGCGTGGCTGGCATGATTGATGCTATGCTGATTTCAGTTTATGCTTCCCATTGCTGGAGTATTATTAATCTCACCAAGTTGTCTCTCTTTTCTTGATGCTGATGGGAACTGCACATTGCTGTTTTTACATTTTATAGAGGGGGCTGCCTGCGTATGGGTTTCATGAAACTTATGATGCAGGTGCTGTTGTTGGTTGCTGTGATGGCTGGAAAGTGGCTGGCTCCACTGCGTTGTTTCCTGTAGTTATGCTGCTGGCATTGGAATGGTGGCCTCTAGTTTGTTTCTAGTTTTGTTTCAAACAACTCTGGTGAAGTTGTTCTTTGGCCGGGTCGCGTAAGGCCGTTGTTTTTTTATTTTTTATTTTTGTGTTTCTTCTCGCTTGGCTCATGACTTGGATCATGGTGGTGCTCGGGGTATCCCCTAACCCGTTGTTCTACCTCTAAGTCGGCAAAATACTTAGAGTTAGGACATCGTATTGTACTTTCATTTATTTTATTTTCATTTACTTACTTACCAAAAAAAAAATTATCACTAATCTAGCGCCCCGCAACAAAGGCTGTTTGACATGTATCAACCAAGTGAGGAAGGGTCATTTTAATGGGATTAGCAATGATTTTTGATATAGTTTTGTAGATAACATTGCAGCAGGAGATAGGCCTATAGCCAGTCACCATATGAGGGTTCTGAATCTTTGGGATAAGACTGATTATGGTGGTAGTGATCTGTTTGAGAAGCTTTCCATGTTTAAAGAAATTATGAATAGCTTCCGTCACATCATTACCAACAATATCCTAAGCATCTTTGAAAAACTTGGAAGAGAACCCATCCTTGATCTCAAAAATTCTTGCAAACAGGATCAAGGAAACTCTTCCCTACCTGGTTGACTAATGCCAAACGGCCTTTGTGGCGGGGCGTCAGATTAGTGATAATATCCTGTTAGCTCAAGAGCTCCTCCATAAGTACTATCTTAGTCATGACCCGCCTAGATGTACTATGAAAGTTGACCTGATGAAAGCGTACGACTCTGTACATTGGGATTTTATCATTAATGTGCTAACCCTCATGAATTTCCCCCCGCAAATGGTCAATTGGATTAGCCAGTGTATAACAACACCCTCGTACTCTCTCAATATTAATGAGGAAGTGGTCGATTTTTTCAAAGGTGGGAAAGGCCTCCGCCAAGGTGATCCTATCTCCCCTTATTTATTTGTCCTGGCTATGGAGGTCCTAAATGGCATCACTGAGCTTAAGGCTAGACGGGATAATAAGTTTAAATTTCACTGAAAATGTGCTAAGATTCAAACTGTCATACTTGCCTTTGCTGACGACCTCCTTCTCTTCTCCCATGCCGATACCCAATCCACTCAGATCCTTAAGAGATGCCTTGAGGAATTTCGTGATACTTCGGGCCTCTCTACCAACTCGAATAAGAGTGAAATCTTCATTTGCTCTAAGGACTCATCCTTTCTTTTTTTTTTTTTGGTAAGTAAGAATTTTAGATTAATGGGAGAAAAAATTACATATACAATGCAATAAAACCAAGTATCTTGACTTGGAGTTAATGCATAACGCGCTAGGGCATACCCCGAGCAGATAGTACATCAAAATACATGAAACAAAGAAAAGACACACAATACAAGTTCTAACAACCTGTGGGCATCATGACCAAAATTCATTAAAATAGAGGAGCAGTAGGCGCTCAGCACACCCAGTGGGCATCCGTACAGCCACCCCATACTGCGACAATTCCAAACCGGCAAGAACGAGTCCAACACGGCATATGAGCACAAAGCCAAACCGGCATTGAGACAGGTAATTCGGCCACAAGTTTGCAGAAGACGGCAACCGGCCACATAAAATCCAAATCGGCTAATAGTCGACATCGGCATCAGCAATCGAAATCGGCCTCAGAAAAGTCCACCAGTGGGTCCAACAGCAAAGGTGGCACCCAGCAAGTACATGGCTGACTTCAAACCCGCCAGCTCCAGCTCCAGTAAACACATCAGACGTAACCTTGCATTCCTGCACTACTGCAGCCAGCAGCAGCATTATACAAAGTCAAACCGGCAATGAAGCATACGAACACCGATCTAGGCATCACAGCTGCTGGAGCTGAATTCCAAATCGGGAACAATAGAGTGAAGAAACCGGAATGCTCCAATTCCACGCAGCAGTTCGGATTCCAAACCAGCAAATTAGCCGGGTAATGGAACGACCAAAGCCGATTGAACCACCGCATAAACCGGGCGAACTACACCGATCAGGCCACTTCAAACCAAACCGGGAGCAAAGAGGGCAGAAACCGGATTGCACAATTTCCTCGCCAGCACAACCATTCCGGCAAAAGAGCCTGTGCAAACCGGTTTGCACACCCGAGCATTACGGCACACCGGCAGACACAGTAAGGTAGGCCCATCATCAGGATCAAATTAGTCACTCCTCAACCAGAAGAAATTTTAGCAACCAAAAAATTCCACAGCCAGCTACTCAGCCCTCAGCCAAGGGGTCCCAATCCATAAGCACACGGGCTCCCCCAACCCAATCAAATGGGACACACAGCCAAAGAACAATTAGAGCAACACCATAGGACATTCGGCTGCAGCAATTCCTTCAAGATGAGACAGCAGCCCACAGAAAGGCACTTAAGCAC
>JAODPA010006695.1:0-13838 GCA_025585075.1 Nepenthes mirabilis | reverse complement strand
AAAAAAATTATAAGAAAATTTTTTTCTCTTTGTAATTCTCATGATGAAAAAATGAGAAGGGTGAAGAAAAAGAAGCCAATTTTGAGTTTTTTGAGAAAAAAAATTTTATGTATGGATTCAAGTATATCTATGTTACTTGATTTCACATTATAAAATTATAAAATATTTAGATGATTTGCATAGAAGTTTTAATCTCAAAAAGTTCCTTTAACGTGCATTTCTAGTCTGTCTGTCATGCATTTAGCGATTTCACTTGAACCAAAAGAAACTCAAAAAAGAGAAATGGATCAACTGCTTAGAATGAAACGTGGCTGTCGGCAATTTTTGCGTGATTGCTCAGTGAGATGGTGAACTTATCATAGAGCATGTCAATGATGCAAGCCCCGATGGTGGGTAACGGGCGGCCTACTTTTTAAATTGCAGGAACAGTTTTCACCTGTTGGGTGGAATGGACGGCCAACTAATAGGGTATAATGAGTACTGTAAAGTAGAGAATAGAGAAGAGAAATGAATATCGAATTTTACGTGAAAAACCCTTATGAATCAAAGGATAAACCACAAGACACTAAATCCACTAAGAATCACTAAATATGAGAAGGTTATATGAGGCAAAAATAAGAACAGAGTAAAATAATCAAGATTCTCACACCTGTTTCTTTCACAGCTCTCTTTCTTTTTCTTTCGCTCCTCTGTTATACTGTCACTCAACCTTGGTCAGTGTCTTCTCCTTCTTCTTTTGCTACTTCTTTTTATTCTTGCTATATGCCAAGTGTACATACATATACACATGCCCATCACCATAGCTCAATGGTTGGTGCTCAACTTCCAAGACCAGCCTGCATGCGCATGCCTAATCCTACAGCAGGCGGCGCATGCCTACTTCTACAGGCTGATCAGCCTTTGGAGTCTCGAGAATGACTTCCATCAACCACCCAGAAGAATAGGTCAACTGTACATCTTTTGGGTATGACAGTCTTTCAGAACTCCCAAATATGGCATGTCAACTCTTTTGTCCGTCGCTTCACATTAGCCGATCAACCACATCGTTGACCGGTCGAAGTAGCCCGTCCCACTCCTTCAGACGACTCACTACTTATGATGGTTAATATATTGACTGGAAGAGTTGACTGGAATAGTTGACTCCAGTCAACAAAGTTGACCGGAATTTCTTCCTCCCAGCACATTCGTGCTCTGATCAAGTCCTATGGACTTCCACACGGGAGTGATTCCAACATACTTTCCCTCACGACCGTGAGGAAGTTCAGTCCATCATCCCGGCCAGCCTGCAGCATGTTTCATTCTTCCCTTTTGGTAGAATCTTTGTCATCATGTCTGCCCCATTCTCTTCAGTGCTGACCTTGTCCAGTAACAGCAGACCGTCCTCAAGTGTATCTCTGACCCAATAATATCGCACATCAATGTGCTTTGATTTGGAATGAAATGAGGAGTTCTTACATAGATGGATGGCACTCTGGTTATCACAGAGTATCACATATCTCTCCTGTTCAATGCCCAACTCTTGAACGAACTCCTTCATCCATAACATTTCCTTGCAGGCTTCCGTCACTGCGATATACTCTGCTTCAGTAGTGGATATGGCCACGCACTTCTGCAACTTGGACTGCCAAGAGACTACACCCCCGGCAAATTTCACCAGGTAACCTGAAGTAAACTTGTGCGAGTCTATGTCGCTGGCCATATTAGTATCCGAGTAGCCCACTAGTTGGGGCTTATCGCTTCCAAGACACAGGCACCTCTTGAAAGTTCCTCGGATGTACCTCAGAATTCACTTCACTACAGACCAGTACTTCTTCCTCGGGTTGGACAGAAATCGGCTAACTGTCCCAACAGTATGAGCTATATCCGGTTTAGTGCACGCCGAGGCATACATCAGGCTTTCCACAACTGAGGAGTAGGGAATACCTTTCATGTATTTCTTCTCGTCATCTGAGGATGGATATTGGCGAGTGCTTAACTTATGGTGAATCGCCAATGGTGTGCTCACAGGTTTCGATTTGTCCATATTGAATCGTTGGAGTACTTTCTCAGTATAGCTTTCTTGCGACAACCACATTTTTCTTGCCTTTCGATCGCGTATAATTCTGATTTGCAGAATTTGCTTTGTGGATCCAAGGTCTTTCATAGCAAATGACCGCCCAAGCTGCTCCTTCAGCTCCTTTATCCGGGCACTATTGCGTCCAACGATCAGCATGTTGTCCACATATATGAGAAAGATGACAAAATTATCATCAGAAAACCTCTGCACAAATACGCAGTGGTCACGAGTAATCCGTCGGTATCCTTAACGGGCCATAACCGACTCGAACTTATTGTACCACTGCCTTGGAGCTTGCTTCAAAGCATACAAACTTTTTCTCAAATGACAAACAAATTGTTCCTTCCCCTTAGCCTCAAAACCCTCCGACTGTTCCATGTAAATTTCCTCTTCAAGTTCACTATGCAGAAAAGCCGTCTGGACATCGATCTGCTCCACTTCAAGGTCCTGGACGGCTGCCAAGCCCAACACGACTCTTATGGAAGACATTTTTACTACCGGAGCAAAAATTTTATCAAAATCAACTCCTTCCCGTTGATCGAAACCTTTCACCACTAGCCTCGCCTTATATTTTGGCTACGTGGTGTTTTCGGGAGTCTTTAATCGAAAGACCCACTTATTCTTTAAGACTCTCTTCCCCTTAGGAAGCTTGACTAGGTCGAACGTGTGATTTTTATAAAGAGAACACATCTCCTCCTTCATGGCTTCTAACCACTTCTCCTTGTTCTCATCTTCCATAACCTCTTCATAGGTTTCAGGCTCTCCGACATCAGTGAGTATAACATACTCACTAGGCGACAGACAGACGGACGGCCGTCTGTTTCGTGAGGATCGTTTGACAGGCAGATTCTCGGCCGATTGAGGAGTGACTTCATTCTGACCTTCAGGAGTTATTATTTCTTCGATTGCCTCAGGACCATTGTCCTTATCTTCCAGAGGAATCGGACGGACAACTTTGACACCTATTTTGTCCGTCCGCTCACTATCACACTTGGCCTTCCTGTCAATGTCTTCAATCATCTCATTGTCAGCGAAGGTTACGTCTCTTGACCGGACGAGCCTTCTAGTAGCTGGATTATAGAACCGGTAGCTCAGCTCATCTTTCCCATAGCCCAGAAAGACGCACTGCGTCGTCGTTGGCTCCAACTTTGTCCTTTCGTCTCTTGGAACCTGGACAAAGGCTTTACATCCAAACACCCGCAGGTGATTATAAGATGGCTCATTGTTTGACCATATATTCTCCGGCATTTCACCCTTCAAGGGTTTACTGGGCGACCTATTTATAATGTAGGCCGCCGTTTCAGTGCTTTGGCCTAGAAGTGTTCGGGGAGCACAACTTCCGAGAGCATATGCTGTACTCTTTCTAGAAGTGTGCCGTTCATCCGCTCAGTTACTCCATTTAACTGTGGCGTCTTTGAAGGCGTCTTCTGATGCCTAATACTACGTGATTGGTAATAGACATCAAAAGATCCCAAGTATTCGCCGCTGTTGTCGCTCCGGACGGCCTTCAGTTTCTTCCTCGTCTGATGTTCCACAAGAGTATGAAATTGCTCAAATACACTAAGGACCTGGTCCTTGGACTTCAACGGATAAACCCACAATTTTCTAGAAGAATCATAAATGAAAGAGACAAAATATTGAGCTCCACGGAATGACTTTTCCTTGAATAGTCCACACAAATCTGTGTGGATGAACTCAAGTAGTTCTGCCTTGGGAGCGGACAAGTCTCCATGAAACGAGACTCTCATCTGTTTGCCGGCCAGACAGTGAGGACACGTCCTTAATCCGTCCTCCTTTACTTCGGCAATAATGCCCTTCCTGGCTAGATGATTCAGTACGCGTTCACTCATGTGGCTCAACCTCCTGTGCCATAAGTCCTCGATTTCCTTACCGGTAGCAGCATTTACATCTCCGGCCGTTGCGAATGCCTTCATGATGTACAGGCCGGAACACCTTTTTCCTCTTGCCACCACCAAAGAACCTCTGGTAAGTTTCTACTCACTTTCACAGAAGGTGCTACAATAGCCTTCATCATTCAACCGACCTGTTAAGATAATATTAAGCTCGATATCGGAACGTGTCGAACGTCCTTTAATATCAGTTTCATCCCATTATTGGTGATCAACGCAACGTCACTCTTGCCGACAATTTAGGACGTTCCTTCATTGCCCATCCTTATCGCTCCAAAGTTTCCTGGAGTGTAAGATGTGAACAACCCCCTTTTTGACGTGGCGTGCAAGGTAGCACCAGAGTCAATCACCCAACCGGACTCCTCGTCCGTCAGGTTTGCTACGTGTTCTTCACATATCACCAAGAGGTAGCCTCCTGTGACCACTGAGATAGAGGACTTGTCCTCATTTTGTCCCTTTTCTCCTATTTCTTTTTCGGCATTCTCGCGCTTCCATTTGAAGCACTGCTTCTTGATATAGCCCCTTTTGCCACAGTGATGACACTCAAGGTTTTGATACATTGAGCGAGATTTACTCCGTCCCTTCTCTCCAGGCTTCTAGTTTCAACCTTTGCTTCATCCCCTGGACTCGATCACAAGTACTTCACTATGAGAAGACGTCGAAACCCCTTGTGATCGTCTTGACTCATTCATGAGTAGGGAGGCGATGACCTCATCTAGTTTGAGAGTGTCTTTTCCAAACAGTAACGTGGTAATAATATGATCATAAGAAGCTGGCAGAGAGGCCAGCAATACCAATGCCTTATCCTCATTCTTGATTACCTCATCAAGGGCGGACATCTGAGTTACAATCCGATTGAAGTCGTCTAAATGCTTCTCAAACCTTTCACCTTCTGACAACCGCAGGCCATAGAACTGTTTCTTAATATGGAGCCTGGTTGTCAAGGATTTGGACTTGTATCGGCTTTCAAGCTTCTCCCACACCTCCGCCGGATTAGTCAAGTCAAGGACCTCCTAGAACGTATTGTCCGCCAGACACAGTTTAATAGTACAATTTGTAAGATTTCGTTTATCTTGCCAGTCCTCCTCTGATAGGCTTTTCGGCTTATCTTCCTTCTTCCTCAATACTTTGATTGTTCCTTCTCGCGTTAAGATATTCTTCACCCTCTCTTGCCAGAGAATGAAGTTGCCCTGTCCATTGAACTGTTCTACACTTAATGGCAAGTTCTTTGAGGATGATGACGCCATTCAGACAGAGTTATCAACCACTCTCTGGTACCACTTGATGATGGGTAACGAGCGGCCTACTTTCCAAATTGTAGGAACAGTTTTCACCTGCTAGTTGAAATGGACTGTCAACTAATAGGGCACAATGAGCACTGTGAAGTAGAGAATAGAAAAGAGAAATGAATACCGAATTTTATGTGAAAAACTCTTATGAATCAAGGAATAAACCATAGAATACCAAGTCCACTAAGAATCACAAAATATGAGAAGGTTACAGGAGGCGAAAATAAGAACAGAGCAAAATAATCAAGATTCTTACACTTGTTTCCCTCACAGCTCTCTTTCTTTTTCTTTCGCTCCTCTGTTACACTCTCATTCAACATTGGCCAGTGTCTTCTCATTCTTCTTTTGCTACTTCTTCTTATTCTTACTATGTGCCAAGTGTACATACATATACACACTCCCATCACCATAGCTAAGTGGTTGGTGCTCAACTTTCAAGGCTAGCCTACATGCGCATGCCTGATCCTACAGCAGGTGACGCGTGCCTATTTCTGTAGGCTGATCAGCCTTTGGAGTCTCGAGAATGACTTCCATTAACTACCCAGAAGAGTAGGTCAACTGTACACCTTTTGGGTATGACAGTCTTTCAGAACTCCCAAATATGACATGTCAACTTTGTTGTCCGTCGTTTCACATTAGCCGGTCAACCACATATTTGACCGGTCGAAGTAGCCCGTCCCACTCCTTCAGACGGCTCACAACTTATGACGGTCAATGTATTGATCAGATGAGTTGACCGGAAGAATTGACTCAGGTCAACGAAGTTGACCGGAATTTCTTCCTCCCAACACATTCGTGCTCTAATCAAGTCCTATGGACTTCTACACGGGAGTGATCCCAACAAACCCGACTATGTTCACGAGTGTCTAAGCAGTTAAGGAAAATACTGTTGATTTTATGGACAACTATATATAATATAGAACTTGTGCCCTGTCAATTGGATTCAACACAAGTATGTGATTATTTGAAACTCTTTTATTAGATCCATTTATGCGACAATGATTGTGATTTGCTCAAATTTGCTGGGGTTCAACCCGGATATATACAACATTGCATAATAGAACAAAACCTGAACCCCCGTAAAATGTTAACCACCAAACTCGTGAGTACAAGAAATGTAATAATGATAACGTTTTTAGTGTGGAAACTCTTTTCGACCAAGAAAAAAATTATGGATTAAATTTTAAATAAATCTACTATAATAATAGTACCAGTTATAAATAACCTTTTTCAAAATCTCTTCATTACAATTTTGAATGAAAAATGGTTGGTTACAACTCTTTTAACATAGCTAACAACTTACAAGAGAAAGTATAACGAGAAATAATAGCAACCAAACGAAATACGCCCTAAAAATCCATTCTAGAACAGCGTATCTGACATTGATGAAAAACAAAATTCAAATCTGACTTTAATTGGATGTCAAACCTCTTTTTCTTCTCTCATTTTCCCTTCTCTCTTTGTGTAACTCTCCTTTTATGAGAAATGATTTTGGATTACCCTAAAATTGCGTTAGACGCGATTTTATACTAGGTGCGGCACTCAACTGCCAGTTAGGAGTGTGTTGAGTGCGTGCCTACTGAAATTAGCATACAAGCACTACTCGGGCGTGCCTCATGCGACCCCCAATTTGGAATCGACGCACAGGTGTGAATTAGGCGCTTGTCATGTGCCACTCTACTGACCTTCGACCGATTATCAGCCGACCCTTGCATGAATATCACGTGACCCTTTAATATCTTTTACCATTTGGATAACCCTCTATTTGTTGTAATACCCACAAAGGAGTGACCAAAACTCAATAAATTTTCCCTCATGAGCTTCTGGGAACCTTTTGCCATTACTAGCGATCGTCATCACTTGCCCTTCGACAACTTTCCTTCCAATGGGATTTCGGTGTCGGTCTCTATAAGTTTGAATGATACCCTCTTTCACTCCACTAAACTTGGAGTATTCCCACTGCCCTTCGACTTCTCAATTGCGGTAGAATCACTCCTCCTTACACTCCTTCTTGGTCTTATCTTTCTGCTATTTTGACCAATACTCCTATTAGTCACCTTGACAACCGAAATCTTCATCAAATACCGACTTAATTCTTTGCTTTTCTTGACCACAACCAAGGCATCTTTAGTGAGTTTTCATTGGCCTTTTCTGAATGCCGTGTAGAATCCTTCTTCTTCAAGTTTTCCGGTTGAAATTGGATTCAATCATAAATTCAAGGAATGTCACAAACACTTTAATACAAGTTTCATCCCATTATTTGTCTGCAAGCTAACATTCTCGATGCCAATAACCCATAACGAATCATCATTATCCATCTTCAATGCCTTGTAGTTTGTGGGCATATAAGTAGTGAAGAGGGACTTCCTTGATATCACATGGTGCGATGAACCGCTATCCATTACCTAATTTGTTTCCTGACTTGGAAAGCTCCGTATCTTCTCTACTTAGATAGTTAGAAGGCCTTCGCAGGAGGTGATAGAGGCTCGATTAATTTTGTCATAAACCCTCCTCTCTTGACGCTCGTTTCCGTCATCATTCTCCTACTTCCTCTTAAAGCAATCCCGCTTGACAGTTGTTCCTCTCTGACTTGCCGCTTGGATCCCTCAATCTCCCATGTCCCTGATTGTTAGTGGATACCATGAGTCTTGACTCCCCTGAAATCTTAAAGCTTCCCTTTCGCATTGACTCATTTATAAGTAAGGAAGCGATTACCACATCGAGGTTGAGTGTGTGTTTTCTAAATAATAGTGTCATGATAATATGATTGTACGAGTCTGACAAAGAAACTAACAATACTAACGCTTTATCTTCCTTCTTGATCTTCTCATTAAGTGCCGACATATGTGTTAAAATCCTGTTAAATTCATTCGAGTGCTTCTCGAAACTTTCCCCTTCCGATAAATGAAGGCCATATAACTTTTTCTTCACATGCAACCTTATTATTAAGGATTTGGTCTTATATTGACTATTAAATTTCATCTAAACCTTTGTTGGATCTGACAAACAAATAATTTTTTAAAGAGTGTTATCTGCGAAATATAATTTGATCGTACAATTAGCAAGATCCCACATATTTTACTACTTATGCTTCATCTTCTCCGACTTATCCTCTTTACTCCAAAGTGTTTTTATCGTTCCTTTCTGAGTTAAAATATTTCTTACTCTTTTTTTTACAAAGAATGAAATTATTTTACCCATTAAATTGTTTAATACAGAATGGCAAACTACTTGACGTTGATACTATCAAATTGTAATTTTAAAACCTACTCTGTTATACCATTTGTTGGAATTCGACCAAAATAGGCACAACCCGACGTAGAGGAACAAAATCAGAACCACTCGTCAAATGTCAACCATTAGACTTGTAAGCACAAGAAATACAATAATGACAACGTTTTTAATATGAAAATCCTTTTCAACTAAGAAAAGAATTATGGGTCAATTTTCGAACAAATTCACGATAATAATAGTGCCAATTACAAAAAAACCCCTCCGAAATCCCTTCACTATAATCCCAAGTAGAGAATAGTTGATTATAACCCCTTCAATATACTTAAAAACTTACAAGAGAAATTATAATGAGAAATAAGAGAAACTAAACGAAATACGCCCTAGAAATTCATTCTAAAACAACGTACCAGACCATAACAAAAAATGGAATTCAAAATAGACCTCAATTGAGTGTCGAACCTCTTCCTCTCCTCTCTTTTTTTCTTCTCTCTCTGTGCGGTGCTCCTTGTGTGAAAAATAATTTTGGATTATTTTCAAATCGCGTCAGGGGCGATTTTATACGAAGTGTGGCACTCGACTGCCAATCAGCGTGTGCCTAGTAAAATTGGAGCACGAGGACCCCCTTAGGCTCACCTCAGGTGACCCCCAATATGGAATTAGCACATAGGTGTTAGTTAGGCGACTGTTATGCGCCATTTTACTGATCTTTGTTCGATCCTCGCATGAATATCGCGTGATCCTTTAATTTCTTTCGCCGCTTGGATGACCCTCTATTTGGTGTGGCACCTACAAGAGAGTGACCAAAATCCAACAAAATTCTGAGCTATACTTTGAAACTCGATTGTAGCCACATCTTGATTACCAGTGCCTATCAGGACATGAGACCATGGCTTTCTTTACCCTAAGAATTTGGTGTTAGTCAGGACTTACAAGAACGCACATCCAAGATTGTTGAATGCTGAATTGCATCAGTTTGTGTATACTTGGATGCAGATCTAGATTAATGGACTTGCTGAGGTTGTTTTGAGATTTTCTTTCTTTAAAACTGTTAAATGTTGGATTGTATTCCAGAATGTGCAACCTACTTTCATTCTCATTCTCCATGCTGGATGTATGATGCGGGCTTCTGCACTGTCTGCACCGATTCGGATTAACCAACAGAAGGGGAAGGGGAGATTGACAGAAGGAGAGAGGCACAGAGAACGAGGGAGAAGACGTGAGAGAAAGAAGGAGAGTTGAGGAAATGATTTTCTATATTCCTTCCGTTTCCTTAGTTGCCTAATAACCACTGGTGAGTGAGCATAACAGAAACAATTAACAGAAACATAAGGGGTCCACGTGCATAACTAAATGGGACACAAACAGTTAAGCAAGCAATTCAAATAAAATCCCGATATTTTCCTGGTGTCCGGGTGGGACGATTGCTGCGGCGCACCGCTGTGTGAGTTTCCTCCTGGCATGCCGGCTGAGTCGAGATACGGTACGGGTCTCCGGCAGCCAGGCCCGTAACATTTCCACCCTCATCGAAAATCACCTTGTCCTCAAGGTGAAATTCTGGAAACTGCTGATGGAGAGTTGCCACGGGTTCCCACGTTGCTTCCTCGGCACTGTGAGAGTGCCATTGGACGAGCACTTGTGGCACTAATCTTCCTTGCTGCAGAATCCGTCGAAATCCAAGCAACTGCGTGGGAAACTCCAGGGGATGTGAGTCAATTGCTTCAACTGGCAGTTCCACAAGCTGACTACTGGGATCACCCTGGCACTTCTTAAGGAGAGATACGTGAAATACATTATGAATCCTAGAGGAGGCGGGGAGATGTAGGCGATAAGCCACTTTGCCTATGCGTTCCAGGATCCGGAAGGGCCCATAGTAGCGTTTCGCTAGTTTGTGATACGGTCGACGAGCTGCGGTGGTCTGGCGATACGGCTGCAGTTTTACGAAGACCCACTCGTCCGGTTGGAATTCTCGATCGGTGCGATGTGCATCTGCCTGATTTTTCATTCATAGTTGCGCACGTTGCAGGTTTGTCTTGAGAGCAGCGAGGACAGTGGACCTTTCGGAAATTAGTTCATCAACCGCGGCTACTGGAGATGCTCCCTGCGTATAATCTTGTAGCGTGGGTGGTGGCCGACCATAAACTGCTTCAAAAGGGGTCATTTGTATGGCGGAATGCCAAGCTGTATTGTAATGCCACTCAGCCCCTGGCAGAAATTGTCCCCAAGTAGCTGTGTGGTCGGCGGCAAAGCTACGGAGATAATCTTTCAAGCATCGATTAACCACTTCCGTTTGGCCGTCCGTTTGGGGATGGTATGCGCTGCTGATCGATAGTGAGGTTCCTTGTAGGCGGAAGAGCTCTTGCCAAAATGTACTCATGAAAATAGGGTCGCGATCGGAGACGACATCTTTTGGGACTCCATGCAGACGACAGATGTCCATGACAAACACAACGGCGAGATCAATGGCTGTAAAGTGGCTGCTCAAGGAAGAAAAATGCGCATATTTAGACAATCGATCTACTACCACTAAAATCACCGTACGTCCCTTGGATGGGGGCAGATGAGTGATAAAATCCATGAAAATTGACTCCCATATGCGTTCTGGGATTGGAAGTGGCTGAAGCAGTCCACCCGGGTCAGTGTTGAGTGGCTTGATCTGCTGACAGACTACACAGTTAGCAACAAACCGGCGGACATCATTCCGCATTCCCGGCCAGTAGAAAGAAGCTGCTATCCTTGCCATTGTGCGCTGCATGCCCGCATGGCCCCCTACTGGTGAGCAGTGATATTCCTGTAAGATGATCTCCTGCAGGGCTGTTTCTGAGGGAATAAGGATGCAATGCTTGAAAAACACCAGTCCATCCCGCACTGTATAATGGTCAAAGTCGTCTGGACGGTCAGTGATGGATTTGATCATTTTTGATGCAGCTGGTTGTTGCTTGTAATATTCCCGGAGGGCCGAGAGCAGTGCTATGAGAGGTCTTGACACCATCTGCAGAGTGTTACATTGCCCGTCCTGTAGCCGAGACAGGGCATCAGCCGGTCCATTATCTCTGGCCGGGCGATACACTATATCAAAGTCATACCCGATCAATTTAGTTATCCATTTCTGTTGTTCTGGTGTGTGGATTGTCTGTGTCATCAAAGCCCGAAGTGGCTGGTGATCTGTTTGGACTACAAACTTAGCGCCTACTAGGTATTGGCGACATTTCTTAACTGCTTCAGTATTTGCGTACAGCTCACGAACATACGTCGAGGAGTTCTGCAGCTTTGGACACAGCTGCCTGCTGAAGTAGGCAAGGGGCCGTCCCGACTGCACCAGCACTGCGCCCACTCCATTGCCCGAAGCATCTGTTTGCACCACGAATGGCTGTGAAAAGTCTGGTAAAGTGAGGACAGGGGTGGTGCTGAGTGCTGTTTTAAGGGATTTGAAAGCTGCGGTAGCTTCGCTTCCCCAAATGAAAGCATCTTTTCGTAGTAGTTGGGTGAGGGGAGCCGCAATCTGAGAATACCGAGCCACAAAACGTCTGTAGTATCCCGCTAATCCCAGAAATCCTCGGAGTTGTTTGCTGTTGGCAGGGATTGGCCAGCTTCGTACTGCTGCAATTTTGGCTGGATCCACCGCCACCCCTTGTGCCGAGACAATATGACCCAAATAGGAAAGGGAAGTCTGCCCGAACTCGCACTTAGTTTGCTTGGCATAGAAGGAGTGAGTGCGTAGGATTTGGAGGACTTGAGCGAGGTGCAGAAGGTGGGCTTTCCAGGATGGGCTATAGACCAAGATATCATCGAAGAACACCAGCACGAACTTGCGGAGTACTGGTCCGAAAATGGTATTCATTTCAGCTTGGAAAGAGGAGGGTGCATTTGACAACCCGAAGGGCATGACGAGGAATTCGTAGTGTCCGGAAGGCTGTCTTGTGCACGTCGACTGGATGCACCCGAAGCTGATGATATCTAGCACGCAAATCTAATTTAGAGAACACAGTGGCGCCATGCAATTCATCCAGCAGTTCGTCCACCGTTGGAATTGGAAACCGGTCCTTGATGGTAATTGCATTCAGGGCGCGATAGTCCACGCAAAATCGCCAGCTGCCGTCCTTTTTCACTAAAAGCACAGGTGAGGAGAATGGACTCGTGCTGGGTTGGATAGTACCTTCGGCTAGCATTTCCTTGATGAGGTTCTCCATGATACCTTTTTGAAAATGTGGGTACCGATATGGCTTCACATTAACTGGCGTTGCATTAGATTGTAAGGGAATTTTGTGGTCGGTGTGGCGTCGGGGAGGCAGCCCTTGGGGCACCGTAAAGACATCCTGAAATTCTTGGAGAATGGCTTGCAGAGCAACTGATGCTTGGGGCTCATCCCTTTTGGGCAACGGGGAACATAACTGCCACTCTGTGGATTCTGAAGCTGGACCCTGGTTAGTGAGTGGAGTAACCTTCAGGTGGAAGTAAGAGGCGATGGCCTTGGTCAAGTCACTGCGCCGTAGCTGACTCATGGTGATCGTGGTGACCACGGCGCTGGACACGCCGTGGAGGGTCAATTCTGTGCCCGCGTGTTTGAAACGCATCCACATCGCCTTATAGTCAAATAAGATTGGTCCCAATGCGGCTAACCATTGGACGCCCAAAACCACGTCTGCCCCATAAATTGGAAGCAAATAAAGTTCTACCGAGAACGTAGAGGACTCTAAAACCAGGGGTACCTTAGCACACATGCCTTCGCATTGCAAGGAGGCTCCGTTTCCCACTGTAACATTAAGATAGTGTGAAGGTTCTATAGGAAGTTCCAGATACTTGGCCAGCCGTGTCTGTAGGAAGTTGTGGGTGAAACCGCTGTCCACCAGAACTGTCACAGTATGGCCTGCAATGGTCCCTGTCAAGCGCAGGGTTGTGGGGGCCTGGTGGCCTTCTAAGGCATGGAAGGAAATAGTTGGAGCATTTTCTGGCCCTGGCGATAATTCTTCTGACAGTGGCGATTGCACACTCTCCTCCTCAGTCATGACCAACTCTGATTGTTCCATATCTTCATCCGCAACCAACATACATAGGAATTGAGGTGATTTACAGCGGTGTCCTGGAACAAACCGCTCGTCACAATTAAAGCATAAGCCACGTTCTCTTCTGGCGGCCATTTCGGCGGAGGTGAGCCTCTTGATTGGGAACTTTGGGGCCGAGTTCAAAGGAGGTGGAGCTTTTGCTGGTGGCCCAGGGCCTGTGAGGGATTTTGCCACCGGCGGCGGACGATGGTTGCGGTTGGAATCTAACTTTTCTTCCACCAATTTTGCCACGCCAATAGCTTCATGTAACGACAGGGGTTTCAACAGGAGGATTTCGCGTCGAATGTCA
>JAODPA010006684.1:0-13837 GCA_025585075.1 Nepenthes mirabilis | reverse complement strand
ACAGGGAGATTGAGTTCGGAATTGATCTCGTGCCTGGATCAGCACCTATCTTAAAGACTCCCTATCGTATGGCTACTGTAGAGTTAAAGGAATTGAAGTTGCAATTGCAGAACCTTCTAGATTTGGATTTTATTAGACCTAGTATTTTGCCATGGGGAGCTCTGGTCCTATTCGTGAAAAAGGACAGAACTTTGAGGTTGTGTATAGACTATCGTGAGCTGAATACGATCACGAAAACAAATAAGTACCCGTTGTCGAGGATTGATGATTTTTTTGATTAGTTGCAAGGGACCTGCGTGTTCTCTAAGATAGATCTGTAGTCAGGGTATCATCAGCTTTGAATTAAGCAGGAGGATGTGGCAAAAATGACTTTCTGGATGAGGTATGGTCATTGTGATTTCCTTGTGATGCCGTTTGGATTGACGAATACCCCTGCGGTATTTATGGATCTGATGAATTGAGTTTTTCAACCTTATTTGGATAAATTTGTTGTAATTTTCATTGACAACATCTTGATCTACTCAAAGAGTATTGATGAGCATGAGGAGCATTTAAAAATCGTGCTTCAGACCCTTCGAGAGCATAAGTTGTTCGCAAAGTTAAAGAAGTATGCATTTTGGCTTGAGGAGGTCACATTCTTAGGCCATGTCATTTCTATGGAGGTGTCTCGGTAGACCCAAAAAAGATTGAGGCCATTATCAATTGGAGTTGATCGACGACCGTGAAGCTTTTTGGGTATGGTTGACTATTATCGCCGCTTTGTAGAGAATTTCTCCCGAATTACTTTGCATCTCACCTGCTAGACGAAGAAGGGTGTAAGTTTTGATTGAACCGATAAATGTGACCAAAGTTTTCGGGAGTTGAATAATCGTTTGACTTCGGCATTGATTTTGACTATCCCCGATGGTTCGAGTGGATTCGAGATTTATTATGTTGCTTCAAAGGTTGGCCTCGGATGTGTTTTGATACAAAATGGGAAGGTGGTAGCTTATGGATCTCGGCAATTGAAGGTTCATGAGAAGAACTATCCGACCCATGACTTGGAGCTAGCCGCTGTTGTTTTTGCGTTGAAGATATGGAGGCACTATTTGCACGGTGAGAAATTTTTGGTGTATTCTGACCACAAGTGCCTCAAGTATTTATTTTGGTAGAAAGAGCTAAATATGAGGCAACGGTGGAGGATCGAATTTCTTAAGTATTATGATTGTGAGATCCACTACCAGTCGGGAAAAGCAAATGTGATCACGGATGCCTCGAGCTATCAGACTGATCTTGTAGCGAGACTGCAGATCAAGCAGATAGAGATACTAGATTGCTTGAAGTTCTATAATATCCAACGTTATATCAAAGGCAACCGGATGCTTGAAGTTCTTTCTCGGAATTTCGTAGACCGGACTTTGACGAAAAACCCTAGAGAGAGATGCTCTCCCCTCTCTCTAGCTTCCGTGGCGGCTGTAGATCCTTCCTCTACTGTTGGCCGCTTCGTCCTCCACTGCTGCCAACACCGTGATCTCTCACCCTTCTCTTCCTGTCCTTCTTCTATCGTTCGGACCTGGGTCTCTTTCTTCCTCCCACATCTTCAAAATCGTCGCTCTTTTTTGAAATCGTCCGCTCTGTCCTTCATCTGAATTTCACCCCTGTTTTTTCTTTCAATCTTTCTTGCCTGGATTCCGGCGGCGAGCGGCGAAAAGCCCACCCTTTTCTTTCGATATCTCCATCTTTTAGATCCATTTGCATTCGCTCTCCCCTCAAATCTACTTGCTCGTTTTTGTTCTGTTTGAAATTTTTCTTTTTTCAAAATCTGTGTTCGTCGCCATCGTAGCCTGCTGTATGGCTTCCTCTTGATGAACCTGTCTGCTTTAATGGGTTCAGAAGCGTTGGCTACGATGGGTCTAAATCTTCCGCAGCGTGATTTTCCAAGTTTACAAACCACCAAGAAGGTGTCTTTTAAGGTCAATTCTGGAGTTCGAGATTTTAGGGTATACGCTGGTATCTCTGTTTCCCCTGTTACCCCTATTTTTCAATCTGATTATTTCAAGGGATTGGTGAAAGCGCACCATTATGTAAACCATGAGATGCCAGTTTCATCGCTTGATTCATCTGGTGCTATTATAATTCCAAAATTGGATTCTGAGCAGAATTATATGACAACTATTGCAGGGATTTCGGCCTCCTCTCATAAGTGCTGTGAAGGATTGAATTCTGCCGACATTGGGTGCCTCCGGGATTCGGCTAATTACGACCCTATTGCTTTGGTTCAAGCTGGCAATTTGGATGCGAAGGACTTGGGGGAAGACGTGGTGCCAGCAGATCATGTCTGTGTTAACAAGCAAGGAATCCAATTTGATGGTTTTAGCAAGCATGATGTGCACGGTGAATGTGCAGTGACTCCCTTGGCCTCAGTTGTGGAATGTACTTCCATGGGTACTCAAGTAGGGATCAACCATCAATCTCCTCACAGGAATGTGATTAATATTCCCAAATCTGATGCTCAATTGGGGTTATCTGTGGAGCACGTTGACGAACATAAGGGCCTCACGTGGTCATCGGTGGTGACAAAGAACATTCTTGGAGGTAAGTCTCAACTAAAATATTATCCTCCAAATTTTTCCATTGTAGAGAATTCTATTTTGTCACCCCCGGATGATGTTAGACATCAAGGTGAGGAGATATGGGGATCCACTTTGGTTGGATATTGTGTTGGCAACCCCATTCATTACAATGCCGTTAATAATATCACTAGGAAAATTTGGGCTCGTTTTGAACTGCAACATGTGGGTTTTTCTTTTTTCGTTTCTCTTCTACCCAAATGATGGAAAAATGTCATAATAGTGGCCCTTGGTCTATCGCTGATCATCCTTTCTTTCTAAAGAAATGGATACCGGGGATGTTATTGTCCAAAGAGGAGCACAAATCCTTCCCTAACTGGGTGACACTGACTGGGGTCCCTGTTGAACTATGGACTCCTCTTGGATTGAGCTGGCTTGCTGGCGCTATAGGGAAGCCCATTCGGTTTGATCCTGTCACTGAGCGGCTTGAAAGAATGGGTTTTGCTAGGGTATGTGTAGAAGTAGGGGTTGATGCTCACTTATCTGACTCTGTGAAAGTCCGTTCCGGATGCCCTGATGAGTACTCGGACAATCCATTCGTTGAGATTAAGTTCGATTACCAATGGAGACATCTAAAGAATACCAAGTTTGGTGATGTTGGGACTAAGGCTCCATCTTCCAAAAGAAAGTGGGTCCCCAAGGACGTGGGAAATAACCATAACACGGTTCGGACTACCCCAGGTCTGAATACTTTAACCAGGATGGTACTGTTAATGGCCCTTTTTCTTCTGGAAAGTCAAACCATAAGACTTTGGATACTTCCAATTCCTTTACAGTCCTTCAGGGGTTAGCTCAGGTTGAATCTCTTCATGGTGACAAATGCCCTCCAGTTTATCTGGAGGAGGTCCCCTCTGTTACCCCAAAAAATTCGATCGATACTGGATTAGAATCTCCCATGAGGTCTGATGAGATTAATAATGCCCTGAAATTGCAATGTGGACTTCATGAGGAGCGGTTGAGTCATAGCTGCCTTCCGGACTCTACATCACCACCCCTAACATCTGTTTCTGGTGGGCATGTGGATGTGGAGTTATATCGTGAATCTTCTGATCCTGAATCAGCTGGTACTCCAGAGTTACTATTGAATAAGCAAAGCCCAGCTTCCATGACTCCTCATATTTCCAATGGCTCTGTTAATAAGCGGGGGGAAAAAGCGTCAAAAAAGAAAAAATCCTCGGGGTCTAAAAGATCTTCCCCGCTTTCGCCTTCAACTCATGATTAATATAGCCTGTTGGAATGTGAGGGGGCTAAATGGGTTGGTAAAAGCCCATGAAGTCCAGAACCTCATCAGCTCCCACGGCTGTAGTATTGTGGGTTTGGTTGAAACCAAAATTGCTGAGAAGAACTCTATGTCCATATCAACTAGGATTAGTCCTCATTGGGATTAGCACATGAACTACTCTGCAGCCTCTTTTGGGTGTATTTGGGTTGGTTGGGACCCTACCAAGGTAGGGATGAAAATTATTTCTTCAGAAGATTAGGTTATTCACACTGAAGTCTTGGCTCTGGAGAAAAATTTTCGTTGTTTTATATCATTCATTTATGGTGCAAACTCAGAAAGCCTCCGCAGGCGTCTTTGGGAGAGCCTTAGACAGGTGGCTTCCCTCCCTGGTGATCTTCCCTGGGCTGCGCTGGGGGATTTTAATGTTATTCGGTCTCTGTTCGAGGCACTTGGTGGTGTTTGGCACCATAAAAGTTCATTAGACCTTGACAAATGCCTCCGTGAGTGTGATCTAGAGGATGTGTGCCATGATGGTATGCATTATACATGGAATGATGGGCGTGATCCTCCAAACCAAATTTTTAGGAAGCTAGATCGAATGGTGGCTCTCACAATGTAGATCGAGGCGCAATGTAGCTCTCGCTTAGAGAGAGAAGCTCTGGCTTCTCTCTAGAGAGCCTTTCAAATTTCAAACTTGAAATTTGAGGCTTTCGTTTCGTGTCGCCGCCGGCAAGGTTCATCCTCTAAGGCCCTCGTTTGCTCTCTCTGGATCCTTTCCTTCTTCTTCCAGGACTCGCCCCTTTGAACGAACCGTCCGGTTTCGTTTTGTGTTACCGTCTCTCCGTTCTCTCTTGGACGGCAGTTTTGCGGTACTGTCTATTTCTCCCACCCTTCTTGTGTCCGTATAGGACGTCTCACGCTCGCTATTGTGGCCTTCCCTGGTCTTCCTCTGAGGCCTGAATAGCTCTCTCCGGACCGTTTCTTTCTTCTTCTTGGTTCGCTCTTTGGTTGTGCGCTCTGGTGAGTCTCGCGCTGTGGGTGGTTGTTCTCTGTCCTCTCTTTGAGGCCTTCAATTCTTGTCATCATCGGCAAGGCTCATCCTCTGAGGCCCTCGTTTGCTCTCTCTGGATATTTTCTTTCATCTTCCCAGGTTCCCCTCTGGCAGTGCACTCAGGTGCGTATCTTGCCTAGGATTGACTATCTCTCCGTTCTCTTTTGGACGGTAGCTTTGAGTGTCTCGGAATGGGCTGTCGGCTCTTGCTTGTTTGCCCTTTTATTCACCTGTCGAAGCGTTTCCTGCCTTGGTGCCTGATGCTCGGGTCGGATCTGTTTGGGGTCGGAGCGGCTCCTGCCTTGGCCTGGTACTTAGGTCAGATCTGTTTGAGGTTTCTTGTAGAAGTCCTTCACCCATCAGGAGCAGTTGGTCCAGAGGGTTTTCAATTTTTTCAATTTTTTCAATTTTCAAATTTCAAATTTGAAATTTGTCTTTCTGCGGGTCTCTCGCCTCCACAAATTAGGGCTGGGCCTCCGTGCCCCAGGCTGATGCAGCTGCTGGGGCTATTTTGTCCCTATTCTGTCTTCGATGCAGAAGATTCGGCTCTGGTTCATATTCGGGGGTCACTGTTGCACACTGCTCTACTGATGTAGATGCTGGTGATGCTGGTGGGATGGGGGCATCCTGCTGTTCCCTGTGTCTGCTGCGGCATGGAGCTTCTTTGGTGTTGACAGTATGGCGGCTCCCATTATGGTCTGGAGGGTGAATGTTGGGCAGGCTGTTGGTCAGCTGCAGGTCTGGGGCAGCTCTCTGTAATCTACTGTTTTTCGTCTTTGGACAATGTCTGAGGATGGAGCTGTTGATTTTGCTCATGCTTGCGGTCTCTTGGTTGATCTAGAATTTGGTAAGTTTTGGGTTTGTCTGAGGCCAAGATTGTGGATGGGTTTTGTTGGGTGTGTGTGAGATTCTGGGCTGCTCGGCCAAACCCGTGAAAGATGGAGGGTGTGTTCTTCATGTTCTTGCGACTGTAGCTACTGTCTGATGCAGTTCTTGTTGTTGTCCGAGTTATGCTAATTGGCCAAGATGGTCTATTGTCGTGATAGTTGCTCTGGGTTGAGAAGCTAAAGACCGAGGTCCTTATGGGCCTGATGGGTGGACGGTCAACTTTGTTGACCCTTATGTGGCTGTAGTGGCTCTCTGCTGGAAGTCATTTGCCCGGCTTGGTGCTGCTTTGTTGATGCAGAAATTCTGGGAGATGTCATATGCTGCCATTGGCCTGCAATTGTTGTTGCATGCCCTAATGCTTTCTTGGCTGTTGCTGATGATTGCTGGTTTGGCATGTTCAAAGGGTGCTGGCTACATGTGGGTTGTGCCATGTGTTCGCCTTCCTCTAGCTGACTTGTCTCTTTGGCATACCGGTTCCCTCTCTCACAGCTTCCCAGTTTTGATAGGCCATTTTTCTGTGGGTCATAGGGTTTTAGGTGCTGTGGGTGTATTGCAATTTCTTTGTTTCTCATCCACATTAACATTTGCCAGTTGCTCCTGCTGCTGGCATATTGTGTTGGTGTTGGGGCCGTATCTTCCATGCAGGTTCCCAGTGCTTTGCTGCTGTTTTGAATGGCTTGCTGGCTGGTTGCTGAGGAATTATGCAACACTGTGGTTGATCCTGAAGCTAGCGGCTTTGCTGCTTGTGTTGAGGTTCCTGTAGTGGTACTGAAGCTGTATTGAAGGCTTGGGCTGTTATGCTGATGGCTGATAAGGAGGCACCTGCTGATGGCTGAGATGCTGGAGTGCTGATGCTCTGATATGGTGGATTAGCTGCTTGAGGAGATGCCGATATGCTGGTTGCAGTGAGGCTGAAAGATTGAAGATGTTGGATCTGTTTATGTGAGCCTTGCCATTGATGTTATGAAGCCTCTGATTTGTGGTGCTGTGTTTGGGCACTGGGAGGCAGCATCATTTCCTGTGGCCTTGCTCGGCTACTGAGGTGGATTGGATGTTTATTCTGTGGGGTTTCTTGGTAGGAGCTGTTGGAACTGTACCCTGCTCTTGCTGATCTGCTGATGATCCTGCAGCTAGGGGCTGTACTGCTAGTGATGCTTGTAATGCTGGACCTTGCTGCCCTGTAGTACGGGTGCGCCTGGGCAGTGTTGTATTTGCCCAGGGCAACTCTGCTGGCTGATGCCCGCTGGATGTGCTAAGCGCCAATTGCTCTGCTGGTTTACTAATTTTTGGATATGATGCCCACTGGTTGTTAGACCTTGTGTTGTGTGTCATTATTTTTGTGTGTATTTTGATGTACTAACTGCTCGGGGTATGTCCTAGCGCTTTATGCATTATCTCCAAGTCAAAATACTTGAATTTAATGCATAGTCATGTATTTTTTTCTCCCATTAATCCAAAATACTTACTTACCAAAAAAATAGATCGAGTGGTGGCAAATGGGCATTGGATGAATCATTTCAGAAGGGATAAAGCAACTTTCCCACCTCCTCAACTATCTGATCATTCTCCTTGCATTCTTTTCCCGTCGGATGAACGAAATCGAAATCATGGGATGTTCCGATTTAATAATTTCCTCACCAAGTCCCCTAGATTCCACCAAGTGGTAAAAGATGTATGGTATGATGATGTGAGAGGTACCCCTATATTTTGTCTGGTCTCAAAACTCAAAAAGATGAAGCATGCATTGAAAACTCTAAATTTTCACGAAGGTGATGTTCATGACGAAGTCTTGCGTACCAAGAAAAAATTAGAGGAAATTCAAGGCCAACCCCCTTCCTTAATTGGATGTTCCCATGCAGAATCTTCATGTAGGGCGGCTTATCTAAGTGCCGCGGCAAAGGAAGCTGAATTCTTTCAACAAAAAGCTAAGACCAGATGGCTTAAAGAGGGAGACCGGTGCACAAAATTCTTTTTCAAGACCATAAACGGTAACAATAACAGGAAACGGATTATTTCCCTTCTAGATGAGTCTGGGAACCCGACTGTTGGGACTGAGGCTGTCCATAAATTGGTTGTTGATCACTTCAGGAAGGCACTTGGGTCGGGACGCACCGGTGGATTGATTGATGCATCATGGGTTCAACCTTACATCCATCACACTGTTCCAGATTGTCTAATTGGAACACTCATTGGTCCGGTAACTGAGGAGAAGATTCGAAAAGCGATATTCTCGATTGGTGATGACAGAGCCCCAGGCCCGGATGGATTCTCTTCAAAATTTTTTAAGGCTTCATGGGAGATTGTAGGTTAGTCTGTTTGCGAAGCCATCTGTGATTTTTTCAATCACGAAAAACTTCTTAAACAACTGAATACAACTATTATCAGTCTTATCCCGAAGGTGCCATCTCCACGAACAGTTTCTGACTACTGACCAATATCATGTTGTAATGTCATCTACAAAACCATCTCAAAGATCATTGCAAATCGATTAAAGATGGCATTACCCTTTCTTGTTGGTAAGTGCCAAACAGCCTTTGTTGCTGGTCGCCAAATCAGTGACAATATTTTTCTAGCTCAGGAGCTCCTACATAAGTATCACCTTGGCCATGATCCTCCCAGATGTACTATGAAGATTGATCTGATGAAAGCTTATGATTTCGTTCACTGGGACTTCATTATTACTATATTGACTCTTATAAAGTTTCCTCCTCAAATGGTTAAATGGATTAGACAATGTATTACCACTCGTTCGTACACTATGAATATCAATGGAGAAGCAATTGGTTTTTTTAAGGGGGCAAAGGCCTGCGCCAGGGTAACCCTATCTCTCCATATTTATTTGTGATTGTTATGGAGGTACTAAATGGTATCATTGAAGTAAAGGCAAGGAGGAATGATCAATTCAAATTTCATCTGAAATGCAAAGAGACTCAAACCATCATACTTGCATTTGCAGATGACCTTCTCCTTTTTTTTCATGCTGATATTACCTCTATTCGGATTCTTAAGGAATGTCTTGAGGAGTTCCAATGGCTCTCGGGACTCTCTGCAAATAGAAATAAAAGTGAGGTATTTATCTGTGCAAAGGACATTTCTATCCATCATGACATTGTTGGTCTTTTGGGTTTCAAGATGGGTAGTCTTCCAATTCGTTATTTGGGGTGCCTTTAATCACCACTAGGCTCTCTTCCAAGGATTGTACTTCTCTTATAGATTGCATTACTCGTCGGATTCAATCCTGGAAGAATAGGTGGCTATCATTTGGGGGTCGTTTGCAACTTGTCGCATCTATTTTATCCTCCATTCATCTCTACTGGGCCTCAATTTTCATCTTGCCCAAATCCATTCTCAAATCGATAGAATGTATCATTCGTCAGTTCCTCTGGTCTGGATCTTCCGAAGGAAAGTTTACTGCAAAGGTCGCATGGGATGAAGTGTGCTACCCTAACAGTGAGGGTGGGTTGGGACTTAGAAACTTGTAGGATTTGAATAAAGCCCTCATATGTAAGCTCCTGTGGAGGCTCACCTCTAAAGATCCTGAGTCGGTCTGGTCCTCTTGGATTCATAAAAACAGGATAAGAGACCGCTGTATTTGGACTATTAAAGTCCCGGAGTCAACACCGTGGAGTTGGAGGAAGAATATGAAACTTTGCCCATTCATGCGCTCTCACTCCATCCACACCATTGGTGACGGGTCTGATACTTTTCTGTGGCTTGATAATTGGCACCCGATGGGGCCACTGAGTTTGGTAATTTCTAATCATACACGTTTGGTCTCGGGGTCGCCATGGGATGCTAAAGTTTATACGATTATCAGAAACAACCAATGGGTATGGCCAAATCCATATGATCACGAAATCTCTTGTCTTGTGGAGAAAATGCCCACTTATTCTCCCAACGCCAATAGATCTGACTCAGTGAGATGGGATGACAATGCTAATGGTAAATTTTCATCTAAATCTGCTTACTTTCTTATCCATCCTCACAAGCCGACTTTGACATGGACTAATCTAGTTTGGGGTCCTTTTCATATTCCTGCTCATGCCTTCACACTCTGGTTGGCCATTAAAGGTAGGCTAAGTACCAATGATCGCATCCATGTGGTTCCCAATCTCTCTTCTAAATGCATCCTCTGTGACTCGGCTGATGAAAATCACGAACATCACTTTTTTTTCTGTTCATTCTCTAAAGATCTTTGATCCCAGATCCAAAGGAAAGCGGGCATTCGGTGGCCCTACCTTGATTGGAAACAAAACATTGATTGGGCGGCCCAAAAATGGAAAGGAAAGAATTTTATGGCTCGGTCTAAAAGGATTACCCTTGCAGCCACAGTTTATTTTATCTGGAAGGAACGTAACAAGCGAATTTTTCAAGAATCCGCCCCACAAGATATTCCACAAATTTTTTCGACGATTATCAATGCAGCTCGAGATGAATTGAAGACAACATTGAAAAATGACAAACGCACCCCGAGAATGTATCTGATGCATTGGAATTTATAAAAAAAAATCCTTGTATCGGCATTGGTTGTTCTCATTTTGATACTTTCCCGTATTCTAGTCTTTAAAAAAAAAATCCTTGTGTCGGGATTGGCTGTTCTCATTTTGATACTTTCTCGTGTTCTAGTAAAAAAAAAAAGTAGCTTTCGGGATTGACTGTTCTCATTTTGATACTTTCCCATATCCCTTAGATATGGTATGTGTGTACTGGGCTAAATCCAGGCTGAATTTGTATCGTTGCCGAGGTTTGCATTGTGTACTTGGGAAAAAGAGAGAGAGAGAGAGAGAGAGGAGCTTTCGGGATTGGCTGTTCTCACCTTGTTATCTTCCATTATTTAATCTTGTATGGTCTCGATTTCAAGATCTTTCCAAAAAAAAAATTCTTCTTTTTTCGTTCTTGCAGGACACGTTTTCATGGAAGTGGACAACTCCAGGCGCTGGCTAATGATGCTTCCTTACACAGGCATTCCCATGGGTTCTAAAAGATATCAAATGAAGACATTGGGTGTTTATCAAGCAGATTGATGCACCATTGAAGATTTCCCATCCATTATACACAATGATGGATGATGGTCAAGTGATGTTGATTCCTTTAGTTCCACATTTGCTAAATATCTCCGGTTCCCTTTTCTTTGTGGATGCGGTTTTCTGATTGACAAGATGAGTTCCTTCAACCAAAGAAATCTGCGACGGATTAGTTTTTTCGTAATCTAGATGAGAATTGCTATTCTGTTTTTTTGTACGTTTTCATAAACTGGTCTATGGTAGTGCTCGGGGTATGCCCTAGCGTGTTGTTCCTCCTCTAAGTTGACAAAATACTTGGAGGTTGAACATCTTTCTGTAAATTTTATTTAATTTAATCTCACCTTACTTACCCAAAAAAAAAAAGATATTGTCTTTCTCGCAGGTGTAGCCTGAGATCTTTCAGAGGATTAAGGAAGGGTAGGCGAGTGATCCATTACGAATGGATATTGTTGGAAACCTTGATCAAGACTCTCGGAGAGATTTTAGTATCCATGCTGACGGAGACTTGAGATTTTGGGAGCGTTTGTGTGTACCTAATTATAGGGATCTGAAAGAGGAAATCATGAAGGAAAGTCATCGTACTAGGTACACCATCCACTACAGGAATTAATAAGATGTACCAGGACCTGAAGAAGTTGTTCTGGTGGAGAAACATGCGAATAAAAATAGTTATTTTTGTGGGCCAATGTCTTATTTATCAGCAGCTAAAGGCTGAGAGAAGAAAGCCAATGGGATTGTTGCAGCCCATGCCTATCCCCAGTTGAAAATGGGAGGACATTTCCATGGATTTTGTTTTAGGTTTGCCCAGGACCCCGAGGAATCACGATGCAATTTGGATCATTGTGGATTGACCAACGAAATCAGCTCATTTCTTAGCCATTTGGGCGATGTATTCTCGTGATTGCCTGGCACAGCTGTACATCAATGAGATCGTTAGATTGCACGGGGTGCCAGTATCTATTGTGTCCGACTGTGATCCATGCTTTATCTCTAAGTTTTTGGAAAGTCTGCACCGAAAGTTAGGAACAGATTTGAAGTTTAGCACGGCTTATCACCCTTAGACAGATGGCAAGTTTGAGCGGATGATCCAGAGACTGGAAGATATGCTTCGAGCCTCGGTGATGGAGCTAAAAGGAAATTGGGATGATCACCTGGTGTTGGCCGAGTTTGTATACAACAATAGTTTCCAGGTGGGCATTGGCATGGCTCCTTTTGAGGCACTATATGGTAGGAATTTCCGATCTCCAATCCATTGGGTGGAGACGGGAGATAAGTGTTTGTTGGGTCCATATGTGATTAAGGAGATATCGAAAAAGATTGTGATAATTTTTGAGAAACTGAAGGTAGCGCAGAGTCGGTAGAAGAGTTATGCTGACTAAAGGAGATCTGAGCTCTGATCCGAGGTTGGAGATTTTGTTTTCCTCAAGGTGTCGCCATGGAAAGGAGTCTCCAGATTTGGTATTAAGGAAAAGCTGAAACTGTGATTTATTAGACCCTTTGAGATTTTGGAGAGAGTTGGAGAAGTGGCGTATCGCTTAGCGTTGCCGTCGAGTTTGATCGAGGTGCATAACATCTTCCATGTTTCCATATTGCGAAAGTATGTCCACGATCCGACGCACGTCATCGACTATGACCCTTTGGTTATCCAGGAAGACTTATCGTATTCAGTGGAGCCTATTCAGATTCTGGATTAAAGGGATCAAATTTTGTGCTCGAATACCATCCCTCTCGTGAAGGTTTTATGGAAGAATCACTCCCACAAAGAGGCGACGTGGGAAAGGGAGGATGAGATTTGGGACAAGTATCCCCACCTATTTCAAGGTACACAATTACATTCAATTCTAGAACTCGTTAATTTTAAGGATGAAATTTTCTAAGTGGGGGAGAGTTTTGAGATTTCGGATTTCAAACATAGTAATTTGGAGATAATTAAGATAATATAATTAAGGATAGGCTTAGGTGTATGCGAGAAATTAGCTTCGGAAGCATAAAGAGAAGTCAGGAAGCTCGGCGCTTGGGTGGTGCCCGGGGTGTGCTCGAGGAGCGTATGGGCAGAATCTCGTGCGTGCTCGGGGCACAGACTAGTAGAATGGTTTGCTTGATGAGCGCCCGAAGGGTGCTCAAGCGTGGCCCTTGGGGTGCGTAGTAACTTGACCACCGCTTAAACATCAATCCGACTATAAAAACACATTTGGAATTTTGCGCTTCATTTTATAACGGTCCAAAGAGAGAGCAGAGAGAGAGCACGAAGAGGAAGAGAGAGAAGGAGCAAACCAAGGTTCCCGAGTTTAAATCCGGCCCCGAGCTAGTTAGGAAAGTTGTAGATCGGATCGAGGTAAGTGCACTTATACCCTTTTCTTTCTCTTTTTGCACTGTTCATTTTGATCCATTAGGTATTTTTGTCCCGATGTCCTTCCATTTATGTATTTTTATGTTATCCATGTATTGAACATGTATATATTATGATTTCATATTCAATTTGTAAGATTTGTGTCGCATTTTGTCCTCCGAAAATCTCAACCCGCGCCCCATGAATTTTACCCGTTTTAATTAAATTTATTGTATGATTTGGATTTAGAAACTTGAAACCCTAGCTATATGGACGTGGGTATTTTGATTATTTGATATTTACTCGCATATATTTCGTGTACATTAATTTTATGTGAACCGGAATATCTTCGGACATGAATCGGGATATTAATTCACATGTACATTATGTATATTATCTTGTATATTAATTCGGATGTGAATCGGGATATCTTTGGACCCTGTGTTGTGTTGTAGTGGATGTATATGTGTATCTAGTACAGGGATTTGTACAGGTTTATATTTATCGGACGATCGATTTACAGTCAAAACTCTGTCGAATTTCGGTTAGAAAACTCGATCTGTCACAGTTTCTTATCTATAGAAGATAGTATATAGACGGTCTTTCTCATGGGTTTAAATAGTAGTCGATGTGGCTTAATATTATTGGGAGTATATATAATCCTCTCTTAAGTTAGTCTCTCGATTTTTGATTCTCTGATTTGTGTATGTTTTG
>JAODPA010006673.1:0-13841 GCA_025585075.1 Nepenthes mirabilis | reverse complement strand
CTTGAAAAAATATCTGATATGAACGTTAAAGAATATACGTTGGAAACAATCCATGCCATCCTCTGACATATCATTTTCAATTGTGTTGCATAGAGTTCAGATTCAAAATTATAGAGATCGGATCTGTATCAGATTGACCTAGTATGAAAATCTGATTCGCAACTCCCTAATTTATAAGGCAACTCGAATTTATGGAATACAATAATATATATTTAAATTGCTGTCATTTTCAATTTCATATGCATATTATTGTATTTATGTTGGTAAAGAATCTTACACTATAAAAAATTAATTAAAAATTTTTACAAAAAAAAATTGGAAAAAAAATTGAAAAACAAAATTAAAATAATTAGAAAATTCCACATATATTTCTCATTTTAAAGTATACAAAAAGTCAAGGAAACTCATTTAAAGCCCACTATACGATTCTCTTGGATGAACACAACCCACACAGGACCAATAAGCGTAACACGCATATCTTCAACCATTAAGCGTGTTGTCCTTTCTCTCCCCAGTGATGGACAGCATTTCCTGTTACAAGGGCTCCGCCATTTCCACCGGCTAATAACTTGGCTGCGGAACTTCTTCAATGATTGTACCCACAAAACTTTCCGGCCATGAAAGTAAATATTAATAGATATATACAGTCTTATCTTTATATTATAAAAAGATAGTTTTGATCTGTAAATTAAACTTGTATTTTCAAAGATGTAGAAAATTTCACCACTCCTGAATCATGGTGGAATGACTTTGTCGTTACTTCGGATCTCAGAATCATTTCCAAAGATCTGCAAGCAAGTAGAGACCATGAGCATTATTTTGTCGACTGATCTGCAAGGTGGGATCAGATGGAAAGAAACTTTTACCGTTGATGTCCTGTGGCTTGTCACACAAGGACAAGTAGAAAAAGAATTTAATTATATCTTCATCATGACCTTCCAATCTTTAACCATACAGAGCATTAAGCCCTGTCTGAGAGGGAGCCAACATACTCTCCTGTTGAAATACAACAGAGCCCATTTTCCTCTCTTGCTTCGCCGCCGCTAGTTGACACAACGCGCAGCCTGCTGGCATGCACACAAACAGAGAGGTTGCAACCGTCGAGTGTCCTTCTGAGGCTGATCAATCTATCACTCTGGCTCAATAGAAAAACAAATATATCTATAGAAATATATATTATATCACTACCGATTATCCATGGCCAGAAAGGAGGAAACAAAATCCTTGCTTTTCCATTACTGGAGTTGCAGCTGAGGGATTTCAAGCAATTGGGATTCACAAACACTTGAGCTCAAAAAATTTGTGCTGTAGCTGTGTGCCAGAAGGATACGAGATGATTCGTGGATGCATGATGCTTACAACAAGAATATTAAAAAAAAAACAAAGCAAAGCAGGGTATCATTGTTGGGTCTCGTCACTCCCTTGTGGGTAACCCAACAAATTGGTTTATCATCGGAGGATTTGTGAAGAACAAATCCGGAGAATTGTTTCCGGTCAACGTCTGGAGGAGAACAGTGGACGATCAATGGAGATTGACTGGCGGACGACTAGCTGAATCCGGTCAACGGGAGGTTGACCGTCTGTGGGCTATAGGAGCGCTGCTGGACGGCGGACGGGCAACTGAAGACGGTCAACGGAGAAGTTGACCGGATGGCAGCAGGAGACGGTCAAAGAAAAGTTGACCGGCTGAGCAGCTGGGCTTTGGAGACTGTGGAAAGTGGCAGCTGGCGGTGGACAGATGTCTTTCCAGGATTGGTCGACGGGTGGGCAGTTGGGTTGCAGAGCACGCGTCTGCGCAGTGCAGAGCATGCGCCGTTTGCAGGGCATGGGCCTGCAGGAAGCTCAGGAATTTGTGAAGATGTGACACCTATTATCTGACAGATAACCAGCTGGGCAGATGGGAATAAGTGGAGCCAGAATGTCTATATATATGAGCACCAGGAGCTTCTGGAGGCAGGTGGTTAAGCGTGGTGAAGTTCTAAAGCAGACCGGTGTAGGCCAGTGGTGGCCGGCTGGTGTGGGCGACAACACTAGGGGCGCTGTGCGCCAACCGCTGTGTGAGGGGGTGAAACGGCGGGTTATCATTTCACCAACACTTATAAAATGAGAAAGCAGAGAGCACCACAATGAGGAGAGAAAGAGTGGAAGAATGAGAGAGCAGTGAGTGAAATACAAAGGGTGAGGCTTTGTATTCTCGTGCTCTGTTCTTCGTTTTCGCCTCTAGGGCTTGTGTAGCAATGGTGGCTTTGTATTCTCGTGCTCTGTTCTTCGTTTTCGCCTCTAGGGCTTGTGTAGCAATGGTGATTGTTGTACTCTGTCTCTGGGTATGTGTAACCATTTTAAATAGTGGATTTATTGATGGACTTTGTATCTCGTGGTTTTTCCTCTTCGATTTGGGAAGGGGTTTCCACATAAAAAATATTGTGCATCTCTTGTTCCTATTCCTACTAAATGGTGACTGTCGATGACGGGGGGGTCGGATTTTCCGCTGTTGGCGGATCCGGTGGATTCAAGCCTTCCAACCCCAACAATCATAATACAGTTTAAATAAAAGATGAAATCATACATCTATTAATCTTTTGTTTTTAATTTAAGATTAGACAAAGAAAAAGCTTTCTTGTTAAATTTTTTATGCATCTCTAACTCCAGGACAATCCCTTCTTGCTGTTCCGTGGTCTTAGAGGATGACAATAAAATAAGTAATCAACAACCCCCTAATCTTTCTGGTACATGCTTTAATGGTGCCAGTTTAATTCCATGCACTATCAAGGACTGCTGGCGTAACCGAGAGAAATTATTAGATGGCCCTCAATCATTAATTCTCTCTTTCAAAAAGAGAAGTAGGCCCCACGACTTCACAAGGTAGGGAGACGATCAAGAATACTAAAACCACCCATAAAAGCAGGAAGAAGAACTTCAGAACAAAAATACAAGACATCAACGGACGAATATACATAACGAACACCGTAGAAGATATATCATACTTTCAAATAGACTGCTTCACGGAAGTTGAAGTTCAAGAAGATGTCAATAGATGCTGAATGTCACATGCACTCATTAATTTAATTATCACAGCATCAATGCACAAATATGGACCAGAACAATGTTCACATCTTTGTACTCCTGCAAAAATAATGGAAGATAGTGGTAAGTAGCAACTTACCTCTCAGAAAATGACTGAATTTGACAAAGCATGGCGGCCCATTACTCCCTGAAACAACATGAAAACGAAAGCAAAAGCTTAACGAATTTATTTTCCCTTTGCATTCTTTTGTATTCTCCCTGTTCTTGTTGGACACTAAAGAGAATGAAAGAACAAAAGAGTGAAAGATTTAAAATCAGATTTGCTATGATGCTACGAGAGTTCACAATTTAAGAACAGTAGCCCAGTAATGAAATACGCAGAAAGCAACGAGGATAATGAAGGGATGTAAAGTTGTGCCTTGTATTGCCATATCTACTGACTGCAGACACCAATTTGATGATCCAGACATCCCTGGTTCGAAAAAATACTGTCGATCCAGATAGTAGGATCTATGGAACCAAATGTTGGCCAAAATCAACAAACGTATTGGCATGATTATTGACAGGCCAAAAAAAAGAAGTAATTTTTTTTTATTATATTACATATGTGCGATGTGGTGCATGCATACACAAACTTGTCCATAAAAGGACACAAAAAAATTAAAGAAGAAGCCTTGACAATTGCGCAAATAAATGACCAAATTCTTCTTTTCGACTACCCAATCAACAACGAATATAACCACCCTGTTTTTGGAGATGATGAAGACTTTACACAAATGTCTTGATCCATTCATAGCCTGCCAATCTAATCCAGCATATTTGATCTTGATAAGCTTGGATTGGAAATATCTTTCAATAAAGAAACAGATAATAATTTCTATAACATGGCCATTCCCCTTTCATATTGATTTGTTATCAATTTTGATGAAACTGCTATTGGTACACCAGGTGAAGCTGGTACTTATTTCACTATTCAGAACCCTTGCAGACATAACTAGAAAATAATGCTTCAAATATAATGTCACTCGTCCCCAAAGTTTATTGTTGAAAGGTCAGAACTTCATGACACAATAGCAGGGTCCATGGAGAATCCAACAGACATTTCAGCACAATTCTAGACACGAATAACCTAACTTACGAACCAAGATTATGTTACATGATAGTTTAGATTGATTAGAATGTAACTAGAACAAGAGAAATTTAGAAGAGAGTCTGGGAAGAACAAGAGGAAGGAAGGCTGACAGCATAGAGAAAAGAAAGGGATGAGGGATTCAAGAGAGAGAGTCTAACCTCAAGAGCATTAGAAACTCACCATAGCAATTTCATTCATCATCATAATCATCATACTCCATTCATTTATAAGGTTTGCCTTATATAGGTTAACACAAGCTATCCCAATTAGTTACTCTTAACTACTTATGGTTGAATACTAACAACTTTGCTAACCACCTAACAGCTACTAATAGCTCCTAACAAATTAATAAACTCACTTTACATAACTTTACTCCCCCAGTAAAGGCATTCTCATCCTCAAGGAAGGATGAAAACATTTCTAAAACTAATATTGATGATGAATGTCCAGATGCTGTTGACTAATTTGTTTTCTGGTTTCTGGACTAATTGCAAAAAGAACTTTCTAACTAATATAGTGGTATATTGCAGTAGTAGAAGTCGACAGGCTGCTCATAAATCCTGACTAACATGTTGGATATGAATGAGCTAATGGCTTGATGCAAATGATGTTGCAGCAATATAGAAGACGTCTTGTTGACAAAAACTCTGCCTTTGACTTTAAAATGGTTGTTGAAACTACAAATCTGATGAGAACTCGAATATTTCTGATTCATTTTCCTTTCATCATGCTTGCATGCCTTGATGACTTAAGATATTCCGACTTGTCTGTTGCATTGAAGTGCATCCTCTAGAATTGTTGGGATCACTTCCACGTGAAAATTCTTAGGACTTGAACAGAGCACAAATGTGTTAGGAGAAGAAATTCCGGTCAACGAAGTTGACCGGAGCCAACTTTTCTGGTCAACTCCTCTGGTTAATATGTTGACCGTCATAGGTTATGAGTCATTTGAAAAAGCGAGATGGGCTACTTTGACCGGTCAACAGTATGGTTGACCGGCTACTATGAAGCGACAGATATCAGAGTTTGTCATGCCAGATTTGAGAGATCTGAACGACTGTCATACCCAAGAAGGGTACAGTTGACCTACCCTTCTGGGTGGTTAATAGAAGTCATTCTCAGAATTCCAAAGGCTGATCGGTCTGCAGAAGTAGGCATGCGTCACCAACCACTGAGCTATGGTGAGGGGCGTGTGTATATGTATGTACACTTTGTACATAGCGAATAGGTGTAGCAAAAAGGTAGAGAAGAGTTAAGAGTGAATATAACAGATGAGAGAAAGAAAAGAAAGAGAGCTGTGAGAGAAACAAGTGTGAGAGCCTTGATTACTTTCCTCTGTTCTTAATTTCGCCTCCTATAATTTTCTCATATTTAGTGATTTTTTGTGGACTTTACGTCTCGTGATTTTTCCCTTAATTCAGAAGGGATTTCCACGTAAACTTTGGTATTCGTTTCTTTTCTCTACTCTCTACTTCACAGTGTTCATTGTGCCTTACTAGTTGGTCGTCCATTCCGGCCAACAAGCGAACTGTTCCTGTATTCTGGTAAGTAGACCGCCCGTTGCCCTCCAATAAGAATGTGGTTTTTCCATGTACTACTGCCATCTTGTGCTATCTGTTTAAGGTCCCTGATTCCTGAGCTTGGTGCCATCACAAAATAGATGCACAACTAAATCCTCTTTGTATTTGAAGTAGCCTGAATTTGTTGTGGATAATGATCTATACATCGTGATGTCATAGTCTCTAGTATGAACTGATGGTTCTGAATGTGTGGATTGATTGCTGTCTTTTCTTGGAATTTTGGTTACATTCAACTCTGCTTCTTCCTGTTGTGAGCACTGCTGTTTGAGTTGGGTATTCTAATTTGTGGAATTTTGGTTGTAGCGGCTGCCATATTTCATTCATAAAGGTATCCATCTTGTGATTTATTGGGCTGAATCTGTTATCAAAGAGTTGCTGCTGGTGTTAGAGTTGGCTGCCATAACTTCCTCTTATGCCAAACTTCAATTCTTGCAATTGTGCCATGACATTGGTGTTTTTGGCAGCCATTGATGATGGGACTTATTTACAGAATCAAAAAACCAAGAAGCGTACGGCAGCGAATCTGAAATCTGTGTTACTCCAAGAGCTTCAGCGTGGTCCGGAATTTGCTGATCTCTAAATGCAAGAGTTGCTGAATTGGAGATTTGCCAAAAATGCAAGGAAGCTGGAATCCAGATTTGCTGAATCCGGTTGCAGATCAACCCACCTCCATTGTAATAACCGAATAGCTGACTTTGAACCAGAATGCATACATGATGAATTCAAAATTGTAATGTATAGCTGCAGAACTCTAAATGTTTGATTCAGTAAATTGAAGATTCTATGCAGAACTTGATTATAGAATTTCTGTTGATGCAGAATTTGCTGAATTCAGAATTTGTTCTTGCATATTTCTAAAATTCACCAAGGAGATCACTAACCAATTCAAGAAACCGAGAAATCAAGGGAAGTTGCTGACTCCATTAAAGCCGCTGCTGTTTCCTGAATCCAAATGCAGAATTTTAAAATTTCAGGTTTCAGAATTCCAAGATTTTAGATTTCGGATTGTAACTTCAGAGCGTGTTGCTGCAGAAACCTTTGGATTTCAGATTGAAGATTCCAGATTTTGTGGATATTGTTGAAACAAGAAATAATTTCAGGATCCGAAGCAAAGAAGAATAAGTCTCTGATATCAATTGTTACATAACAGTCTAGAATGACTAGGAATTCAAGATAGAGAGTCTAACCTCAAGAAGATTAGGAATTCATTATTATTATTTCCTTCATCATCATAATCATCATACTCACATTCGATCACAAGGCTTGTCTTATATAGGCTAATACAAGCTATACCAATTAGATACTCTTCTAACTACTTATGGTTCAGTAGTAACAACTTTGCGGACCTCTTAACAACTACTAATTGCTTCTAACAGATTAATACACTCATTTTACATAACAGATTAATGCCCCTGTACATCATGAAAGTTTATCAATGGAGCAATAGAGAACTTTGAAACAGAAACAGCTTAATGAAGCCATTTCTAGCAACCTGGGCTGAAAGATGCACCAAAATTATTAGCTGAATGGCCTACGCCAAGAGGAAGAGCAAAATTGCCAGTGTTACTTGATCTCTTCGCTTGATTCTGAAATACCCATGTTAAGCCATCAGGACACAGTTATGACACCCATACCATGCAGTTAAATTAATGGAAAATCTTCGAGAAGTTTTAGCATAGAACACTAATGGACCACTACAAGACAGAAAGGAGCCTGAGGAAACCTCTCTTTTGGCAGGAGAATTATTCCCAGAAACCTGTTGGGGTCGGAAGACCCGGATCCACCAGATCCGGCAGCAGCAAAAAATCCGAAACCTCCCGTCTTCGACAGCCACCATTTAGTAGGAATAAGGAACAAGAGATGCACAGCGTTTTTTATGTGGAAATCCCTTCCAAAACCGAAGAGAAAAAAACCACGGGATACATAATTCACCAATAAATCCAATATGTAAAATGGGTTACAAACCTCCGAGATGGAGTATCAGCTACACACCCGAGAATAACAAAGAAAAACCTCACCGGAGTAAATGGGAAATACTCCTCTCTTTTACTCTCTGTTTTTCTTTCTTCTCCTTCTTACTGGTGGTGCACTTCTCTCTACATTTTACAAGTGTTGGTGAAACGGCAGCCCGCCGTTTCACCCCCGCACACGGCGGCCGGCGCACAGCACCCCTGGTCTTGTTGCCTACACCAGCCGGTCACCACCGGTCTACACCAGTCTACTTCAGACCTTCACCGGACTTGACCACCCACCTCCAGAAGCTCCTGGTGCTCGTATATATAGACGTTTTGGCTCCACCTAATCCCATCTGCCCAGCTGGTCATCTGTCAGATAATAGGTGCCACGTCTTCACCAATTCCCGAGCTTCCTGCAGGCCCATGCCCTGCAGACGGTGCATGCTCAACACTGTGTAGACGCGTGCTCTGCAGCCCAACTGCCCACCTGTCGACCAATTCTGGAAAGATATCTGTCCTCTGCCAGCTGCTACTTTCCACAGTCTCCAAGGCCCAGTTGCTCTGCTACCATCCGGTCAACCTTTCTTGTTGACCGTCTTCAGCTGCTACCGGAGAACTTGACTGTTCTCCATAGCCATCCGGTCAACCTTTCTTATTGACTGTCTTCTGCTGTCATCCGGTCAACTTCCCCGTTGACCGTCTCCAATTGCCCGTCCGCCATTCAGCAGCGCTCCTACAGCCTATAGACGATCAACCTCCTGTTAACCGGTTTCAGTTGGCCGTCTACCGGTCAATCTCCATTGACCGTCCACTATTTTCCTCTGGTCAACGTCCCGTTGACCGGAAACAGTTCTCCGGATTTGTTCTCCACAAATCCGCTAATGACAAACCAATTTGTTGGGTTACCCATAAAGAAGTGACCAAACCGAACACTAAACAACCCAATTTGTTCCAATTTATTTTAATTCTAAATATTGGGTCTACATTCATTATCTCGTATTTCACATCCTCTCATGGATTAATTTGGACGTGATGAAACTTTGTTAAACAAGTTTGAAAGCCCACAGAATATTACCAGAACTATTGAGTCACTGTCATCTACAGGATGCACATCAGGTCTCTTTGCAAAATTGACAGAACTAGGTTTTTTTAAATCCCACTTTTGATTTTACGTGGGAAAATTATAAAATCTATTCTCAACTTTAAATATTTCTATTTTTGCTCAAAACTTTGTTTCAGCACTAATTCTATTTTATGTAAAAAAACACATGTATATTAACATACCACTCAAAAATCAATCAATTAGTCCAGTTATCAACTTTTATTTTAATTCCAATTTCATTCAATGTACAAAATTTTGCGCAGATCATTAAAAAAACTCCAAAATTGGCCTTCATTTTTGAACTTTTTACCCTCCAGAAATGTTTTGGCATCCCATGTATAATTAAATATGTCTTCTAATATAACCAATTTGAATAAACTTTTTTGCATAGAATTGAATAAGTTGCATAATAAAACTGAAAATTAAAAAACGTTGAGAATTTAATAGAAAAAAAGGTGAAAAGTTGATGATACTTTTTATATCTTTTTAAATTCAAGAGCCAGCTAAAACTGTGCTTTCTCTCTGAGCCTTGTTTGGCAAGTTGGTGCAAGTTTTCTCACTCTTGTTATTTCTATTTATAAACTACCCTTTACCTTCCACACACTATTGTTATAGGCTCACATTTCTCAATTCTAAATCTAATTAAAGTTCGTGCATATTTCCTTGATGTATCATTGACATTTGATAGAATAAGCAATGATCTTTTTCTTTCACATTCTTTAAGTTCTTTAAGGTATGGATTCATATTATCATATTAAAGTAGGATTCAGAGCACGACATCTACTAAATAATGCTATTAAACAATAGTTACGTGGCATGGTGCTCACTAAGTCCATTTGCCACAGCAATGAACTTCTTACTCTTCCACATTCTTTAGCTTCTATTGGGTATGGATTCCTACTATCTTGTCGGAGTAGGATTCAGGTATGGCATCTACTAGTTAATGCTATTAAACTATAGCTATGGGGCATGGTGCTCACTAAATAAATCAATGCTCTTTCAATTTATCCTATTGCCCAACCGTTGCTTCTGGTTTCAACACATAAATATATGATGTTGTGTATGTGCTAATGCTACCTATTTCAAAAGTGAGACGCCACAAACTAAGATTTACTGTTATATTTCATTCTCTAAAAGCCTATCAACAAGAAAGGAGATTTTAAGAATGCTTTCATATGCACTGTTAATGCCATACCTACCCTTCCATCCTTAATTAGCCTTGTTTTCAACTCCCAAACCCTACTAACTTAGGCCCCAATAATAAATTTATTGAAACTCACAATAGCCATACAACTAGCTGGTACCAGTAATAAATTTACCGCAGCCGTTAAATCTCTTAAATTTCAGATCCCCTTTTCTTATGTTTAAAGAATTGCATAATTCTTGCTGGTTATCTTGAATCCACCATCTTGAATCCAGTAACCCCTAAAGATTTCTCCAACTGAAGGTCAGTAGTCCAATCAAATCACTTGGGTTGGGTAATGGCTAGAGACAAGCTCATTTAATTTGGATAACTACAGTAGGATAATTCTGCCACCTCAGTTGTAACCACCATCACCAAAAATCAAGAGAGCGGCTATTTTTATCTTTTTTGGTCAAAGAAGCAGTTCAGCACCTGCAGATTTCAAATCAAGCAATATATTTCCAATCTCAATTGATTGTGTCTTTATCCATCCTACAGATGTATCAATAATAAGATTAGAACTGTGGCATGCAACATCTATCATGGGTTTCAGGTTGAGAATACAAAAATGAGCTATTTATCAACTTAAAATTGCCAGCTCTGCCACAATCATTGCCACATGAAAGCCCGTCCAAAACACTATCTGTTGCACCATAGTGGATAACAAGCAGGGAAATAGCTATCTTGTCCAGCAAAGAAGCTAGGCAGTTCAACTGGAGGCTTGAACAAAAATTGACTATTTTTCAAATTTCCGCCCAATGTTTCCTTATAATTAGATGTCAACCAGAAATTTGAAACAGAAACCATGACTTAGGCAATGCGATAGTCATTTCTCTAAACAAAACAAACTAAAGGTATGATTCTGAGTCTTGACTATGCAATCTGCTGGGATATAAGCACCTAAATTGCTTCCCCATTATTGATATTAAACTGAAATTACAGAAAACGTGCAAGCAACTTAGAACAAAAGAGTGACACGAGGGATATGAAAGCATCCGGAAGCCAAAAAGCAAATGAGGACAAAATAAATTCAGCTTAGGCATTATCCCCCTTTCAAGATCCACTCAATCATTATTTCTGACTTCATAAGAACTGGGGGTCCCATATTCTGCAATCACTAACAGTTAATATGTTGATAACAAATTTAGCTAAGAGTAAAGGTAAGAAAAAGGATACCGCTTAATGATCCATCCACACAGGAATCGCTGCATAATTGAAACCTCCTCCAGAACCTCAGCTCTATACATTTTAAGCAAACCACTATTGACCTAATTCCAACTGGGCATGCCACTTACATCATCCAACAAAGGCAAGAATGTTACATGCTCTATTGCCGCACGCTGAAGATCGACGGCGCAGTGTGGAGATTGCTGAGGGAAGGGAAGTTCTGGCAAAGGAGAAATCGGGGAAGAGAGAAATGCAGACGAGGGAGAGAGAGACAGAGAAGGTCATAGAGGAGAGAGAGACGCGAAGAGAGTAAAATAGAGAAAGCAATATTCTTCTTCCATTTACTTTGAACAGTAATTGCTTTATACAGTATTGGCCCGTGTGCAGCAAACAAGAAGCACTAACTGAATGTAAAAATGGAAACAGAAAAATAATAACAGAATATGTGCAGTGAACGGGTAACAAACAGAAGGTGAACGTGGAGCACAAATCAGCTGTAACGTAATTATAGCTATTTAGATGTAATTTCTAACTTAAGGGAGACCTAAGTAGTTCAGGTACTGTGCCGGCTGGTCCTTGTAGTAGCAATTGCCGCCGTTGCCAAGGGTGAATTATTGGGTCCCGTATATTCAGTGAGTGAGCTTCAGAAAGTATATTGTCGAGTACGTAACATTGTCGTTTCCATCAAAATAACCTTGTCCTTAATGTTAAACAAGAAAAAAGTTTGATGAAGTGCAGTACTAAGCATCTTCAACTGTTAGATCAACCACTCGCTAGCGGCAAAGTTATGGAAGAAAGGGCCAACAATTTTGTCAATAAGGTTGAGATTCTTAGCAAAGAACTGGTCTTCCTCCTCGAAAGCTTTTATAGTCATTACTCCGGCTACAAATTTAGCTAAATGGTTTGCAACCAGAGACTTGATTGTACCACCGATTCTCATCAACTCCTTAGCAGTAGCAAAGTAGTATCTCACTATGAAACTGTCAAGTCCCATCACCCGTGGGCTAACATGTGCATCGGCATCCAATGCGAGCTGTGCAAGCCCAAATTCTGAAACCCGAGCTTCAAAGTTGTTGACCAGAAAAATATTTGATAACTCTATATCCTTGTGAGTAGTAGGATGGTGGTGGTGTATTTGACTATTAATCTTGATTGCCTCAGATTCTCATTCTCCTTGTCCTTTAGCAATCTTAAGCAACTAGCCATCCTTTATACACACAGCCAAAACCGCCTTCACGCAAAGGATTCTTGACAAAAAAATCCGTTCGTGGCATCGAATAAGTCTTGGTATGTGGACTAAGACCGTGAGTGACCTAGTCCACCATGATGGTCTGACAGTGGCAAGCTATCACTACCAGAGAAACTTCCAGCTAACGGAGCTGCTGACACTGTTCTTGCTATCAAATTAGAGCATGTCTCTCCGCACTTCATCCTTACCAACACACCATTGGCAAGAACACCTTTGGTGCGGGAAAACTGTCGGCTTGGCATCGTCTTGCCCCCAACTTCCGTATACACGGAGGAATCGTAGTGTAATGCTTCCTCTGGTGGAGATAGAGTACTAGGGATGGTCCCCAGATCTTGAGGTGAAGTACATATAAGAAGCTTCAATACATAAACAGTGGAGTCAATTGCTCCCACCAAAGTTGCATAACTTGCATTGTAGGTTGGAAACTCCTGGGAAAGCTTCCTTGCTACAGGCGTAGGAAAATTAGCAACAGGAACCAATACAAGCAATATGGTCACAAGTAGTGACCTATCTTCTAGTCCAAATGCCAACCTCCCTCGAAATAAACTACTAGAGAACACATGGGAGCCTGTTTTGGAAGTTAACTGCATGCTACACCAGATTTCTCTGTCGGATGAGTTAGGACCCTTTGTGTGTTGCGATGAGTGTCGGAACTTCCTAATTCCAGAAGAGGCTTCTAGAGGTACAAATATCCATGGGCAATATAGAGTTAGGCATTTCTATTGTTCAGGACCGCAACCGAAACAACAAGATAATTCCAAAAAGTGTCATCAAACATTTTCTAGTCACGAATTATTGGTTTTACTTGTCTATTATTCCAATCACGAATGTAAGCTTGCTAGCCGAGGTGACTTTGCTCGATTACTCTTGCCTTCTCAATTTGCCCCTGTGGCTTGGCTCCAAATCCCAAGGCAGGACATTATAACAACTTGCATTCAAATCTCTAACTCCAGCGTCCACAATGGGATCAAGAGCAGGATTGTCAGTGCTAACGAATGCAAAAATGCAAGTGCGTGGTGCCTCACCCCCGAGGACCACCACAGTAAGGTTAGGGTCACATTTGCAAAATATATTTACAAATTTTGTAAATGCTAACGGGGAGGGATGACTGTAACAGTATTCCTTGAATTCAATCAATTGATCCCAGCTGGTATTTGTAAACACCACAGCAAAAAGTCTAGAAGTCTAGCCTGAGTCAAATCGGTGGTTAAGAGGGGGTTACTCACAGAATCGTCCTGTTCTTGAATTGGTTGAACAGGAGCAGCAGTAAGTTAGGCGAAACTATGAAGGACGCAAGTCATGATCAGTGATGGAGTGTGAAGAACTGGGTAAATTGTGGACGGTTCGGGTTGTTCGATTTGATTTAGTGAGGGTAGGATTTCATTTATAAATTGTGGAATGTGTGGTGTAGTGGACACATCTGTGGAGATTAGAGTTTCTTGAATAGTT
>JAODPA010006662.1:58801-73914 GCA_025585075.1 Nepenthes mirabilis | reverse complement strand
TATACTTATTTCTAAAAATTTTATCATTTTACGCTAGTCCATCGACATAGAAATTTACTTTTTTTTATAGAAATTTACATCGACATAATTTGTGCATCGTCTTGTTTTCTACGGCAAACCCTAATTCAAATTCAAGCGCTGTTCCAGCGCTCGTCCACGCCCTCTCCGCTGCCGCTGGTCCAGCCATCCTCACCCCCTGCCAGCCGCTCGCTGGCCTCTTTTTTCCGCGGCTCGTTCACTTTGCTGCCGTCGCTCATCCAGCTCTCGTCACTGCCTCTCCGCCGTCGCTTATCCAGCTCTCGTCACTGCCTCTCCGCCGTCGCTTATCCAGCGCTCCCCATATTCTTTCCAATTTCTATAGCAATCAAATTCTATTCCAATTTAACACACTTAATGGATACTGAATCCAATTTAAAAATTTGGGTTTCCGACAAATTGATGTCGCTGTTAGGATATTCTCAGCCTACAATCGTTCAATACGTGATTGGTTTATGTTAGTAGTTACTCTAATTCTGATTTCTATTACAACTTCTTTTAATGGGGAAGAAACATACTTCTTGTTGTGGAGTTGCGTTTATGAGAAATGATTGTTCGGTCTGCGGTTTATCTTTGCAGGTAAGAAGGCGTCGTCTCCTGAAGAGGTGTTAGGCAAGCTCGTAGATTTGGGGCTATCGTCATCAATAGAAACGCTTGCGTTCGCTGAACATCTATTCGCAAGAATTCCGCGAAGAACTGCTGGTGTTAATGTGAGTTTCTGCTGAATTTTGTAATTTTTTGTATTTTTTTGAGATACTTGGCAAGTGTTAATTGAATTTGGTGGTGAGACCACATTTAATATTCCATTGCTCCAAGAGTATTAGTTAATGTAATTATCTGTTGAGTCTTGTAATATGTTTTTTGGTGTTACTCGGGTAAATATACTTGTCAAGTGCTAATCGAATTTGTTTGTCAGACACATTTATCATTACATTGCTTCAAGAGTATCAGTTGGAGTTTTGATGTGCCAAAAATAAGGATTCAACTCGAAAAATTATTAAGCCTGGATGGAGCAAGCTTTGAATCTTAGAATCAAGATTCCTACACACAACAACAACTACAAAAGGTGAGGCCTATAGAATTTTCAACAGGGGACATCTCGGACATTTAAGTCAGTCTAAGTACCAAACAAACTGTAAGGCTAATGAGTAGGAGATGAAAAGTCTACTATGCAATCTATATGGCCAACGTAGTGTGTGAGATGAGTGGTGAGTAGAGCCGCATGATGGCTCAAGGGTCTCCATTGAGGGGATTGGAAGGGAACTAATTTTTTTTTGATGCTCTCCCTCCTTTTATAGAGGACTTAATTGGGACCAAGCCATGTAATCAAAGGCTTCTATCATCTGGCACTTTATTTGGAGAGGATTACAGTTAGGGTGACTGTTGCCCTTGATCATTGCCTTCGTCTTCTAATGACCATAACAGATGCTTTCCTTATTGTTCTCCAATTCTATTGCTGCGTTGACGTGGGTTGACATTAAGCGGCTGATACTTTGGTATTTAAGATACTGAGGTTCTCGATCCTCCAATCTTCTCGGGACCTCAGTTTTCATGGGATTTTTGATTTCTTGCGATCATTACACAATTTCATTTTCTTCGGACGCCTCCGAGTTTAAATTATTTTTTTATTCTTTTTTGCCTTTACAATTAGGACTTCAGCCTATGTTACAAATTTCTCTTGTTTTTCGTTTTTTAGGTGGGGTTGATTTGTTTGGCATTCTTAAGAGGAGGTAAAATTTAATTGAGAACTACTTATGTCAAGCGTGATATGCTGTTAAAGCTACTCAAAATGTAGTTTGAGATGATATCACTCTTGCTCTTAATTATCTACTAATGAAAATTTCCTCTTGTTTCTAGTTCTCTATTCAACTTTGTTTTTGTCATGATGAGTTTACAGAAATTACTTTGGGATTTGTTTTGAACAAATTGAAGTTCTATCTGTGTGGAGAAGTTATTAATGTGGGTGGGCATTTGTGTCAGCTTTATCAGAGACAAGAAAGAGAGGCAGCAATCCTGGCTAGGAAGCAGAGGACTTACCAGCTTCTGGATGCAGATGATGATGACAATGATGTGGCTGTTGCTGACAATAAACCTTTAGCCACTGTGGCTTCTGAGATAAAGAAGGGGGGTTCACAAAAGAAACGGTTCAGGAAGAAGAGTGAAAATCAAGATGAATATGAAGAGGCATAGTATTCATACTTTTACTGATTGATTGAGTTTTTGTGGTTGTGGTTTATTGCTAGATTGATGTTTCATCTATTGACTTGTTGCATTTGTTTTGACTCTTCATTGCGCTGCAGGAGGCTACAAGAAGGGAAGAAGACAGGCAGGTTAAGAGAAGAGCTACTAGTGATGATGATAATGATTCTGAGGTATGCAAGTTGCACCTAATCTGCTGAGGCAATCCCCCATTTGTTATTCAGTAAAATCAACTAAACATTGTTAAGTGATATGAAGTGATGATTATTTGCATAAGCAATTCACTGATGGAGCAAGAATGTTTAAATATGGTACAATGTCAATGAAAAATATGGTACCTCTCTTGAATGCCATTTTTTATTTATGATCCACTTAAATTATGTTGAAATATGTATGTAATGTCATCTGAGAGCTGTAATTTCTTGGATTGTGTGGAAGAGTGATGTGGTGGATGTTAGAAAGGAAGGAATTGGTGTAGAAAGACTTGAATTGAAGTGGGGAAGAAGGATTGATGTTACCTTGCTTGGAAAATAAGTTTGGATGAGGATTCTTTTGGTGGGCCATCATAGTGGATGATAAAAGTCTTAATAAAATGTTCAATATTGAAATGGTAATAACCTTGTTTAGTTTTAGCTAAATATACAACATATAGAAAGGGAATTACTATGAGTATGAGATGCTTAATGTTTTGATTTCATTTATCTTGCTTATAACAGAAATTGGGATTATAAGATAGATTGTATTGGTAAAATTTGCACCTTTAATTTGCTAGAGTTAGCCAATAGACAGACCTTTTGTAGCTTGCAACAACTCTGCCCTTTCACTGTAGTTTCTGAGTAGATTCTTATATGAGATGCAGCCAGAAGAAGAACGATTACGTGACCTAAGAGAGAGGGAGGAATTAGAAAGAAACATTCGAGAGCGGGATGACGCACGAACTCGAAAGGTACAAATTCATATGTTGGTTCTTGAATATTTCGTTGACTTTTTTGTTCCTTGTGTCCCTAGCTTGCGAGTTCAGGTTGGCTATTTGAGATCTCAACCCAGCAATTTGGATGTTACTGCAGTCACTTGTCTTTCCTGGTTAAATATAGGTGCTCTCAAAATGCTGTCATTGCACATGGACAATTTTTCTTTGTATATGTAAATGAAATGGCACTTCGTTGGGAGCATTATTGTCCTTAGATCAAATCTGGATCCAGATAGTTTATTGTCCAGATAGTATAAAGTTAGCTGTTTAAGATTGCAACCCAGCATGTTGATGTTACTGCAGTCTCTTATCAATCTTGGTTAAATTTTGGTGTTCTCAAAATTCTATCACTGCACAGGGACAACATTTCTTTATTTCTGTGAATGAAACTGAACTTCATTGGGAGCATTGTGTCTTAACATCAAATCTGGATCCAGATAGTGTAGTCTGCATCTTTCTTGAACTTTAGGTACATGCAAGGAATAGAAAATATATGTCATGTGGAATACATTTTTTTGCAAGGATAAAGTATTCCTTGTAATGTGGCCGAGCTGTCTCCTTCAGTTTTCTTGGTACAAACCTGCTCAGTCTGAACATGTGCACTCGACCATGTATGGAATGCATATATGATGGCATATGGCAGGCTTGACTGCTGATGTTGTCTATTATCATTTACATTTTTTTTTCCCTAAATCTGAAGTTCTCACTTGTACATGCTGCTAGACATAGAATGTTGCGGTTTGGGATTTGTGAAGTTGTATGGCTAAATTTCTAGGAGTAAACTGCTGGTGCATATAAAGCGCTTGGATACAAGTTATGCCTTGGAATGAAAGAAAATTCCAAATACTCTTCTAGGCTTGAACTATATATCACAATGTCATCTAAATAGACTACTACAAATTTGTCCAAGTATTTATTGAATAACTGGTTCATCAACATGCAAAAAGTTATTGGAGCTTGTAAACTAGCTAAGAGACACTTTCATTGGGACTATACTATTTTTCGTGATTAAGAAATTGATTCCTGAGTCTTTAATAATAGCTCGTGGATTAACTTGATTAGCGTCCTTTCTCAGTGGGAACCGGATGCTTTGTACAGTTTTGTGGTTATAAAAATTTGAACTGTGACAACTCCACTACTTTTCGGAGTGGAAGAATGTTGGGCAACTCTGTTGGCATCAGCTCCTCGAATATTTTTTGGAGTAAGTTGACTTTGATGCCAATGGAGTTGCCCTAACGACAAGCAAGATTGCCGCAACCATGAGAGAAGAGGTGAATCGAAACCTTGAGAAGGGCCCAATGGCCATGACTCTAGTTTGACTTATATTGATATTGGTTTTGTTGTCATTGTCCTTCTTATTGTTGGTCATGCTGATGGTTATGTTTTCATTTGCAGCTAATAGGGCCAAAGCTAGCACGGAAGGAGGAAGGTATTTTACCTCAACTCATAGATTTTTGTGATGCCAAAGAAGGTGCACTAGAGGGGGGGGGTGAATAGGGCAATATTGCAAAAATTAATCTCCCCCCTCCCCCCCCCCCCCCAAAAAAAAAAAAAAATTAAACCCAAGATCCTTAAGGCTTCAAATCCTCTAATCAAATCTTCTTTAACACAATGGAAATTCACGATGAAAAACCTCATGACCCTGGGTATTGCAACCTTATCTTGGATATAATAATCCTCATGAAATGTGAAATCAATAGGTAACAAAGCCCACAAAAGACTAGGCTTAAATTTGCAAAGAAAGCACAGTCAATCCTTTCAATAGTATGATATGGGGATGATCAGCTAAGCTCGATCTTGGAATAATCATACTTTGTATCTGATAGTAGCCTAACGACGCATCAACTACATCAAAACTTGAAGTGACATAATAAGTACACAGCTAAATAGAGGATTTTAAGGATAAAACTTGGACTGCTTATGTTTAAATGACCTTTGGTTTCTGAAAGATGGTAGATGGATGCTTGTGCTACCAAAGCATTCTAGATCCCATGAGAAAAAATTGAAAAGAAGATTACAGTAAATTTTATTAAATCCACAACTTATTTTTACGTGACTCAAGTATTTGGGTAGTTCAAGACAATGTGTTCCAAAACTTAAATTTCGGACCTTCCAGCTCCAACATTTGAAACCCAGATCTGCACATTTCTCAATTTGGAAGATTGGTAATACCAAGCATTAGTACTCAATAAAAATATAGCTATTAAGTCAAATTCGAAATTTATAAATCAAAATAAAAATCAAATCTCAAACTGATAACTTGTCTGAAAATATATTTGAATTTAAATGAATAAAGGCAATAATCCAAGTTTAGGCACACAAATTTGAATACACAGAAAAATCAGAGGACAATAGAACATTATGCTTTCAAAATAAGATCTTCAAAATAATTTTAAATATGTTCCAGTCCAAATTCTGGTGCGTAAAAATATATTTTCAGAAAACGTTTTAAAAAATTTGGCCCCAATGAATTTGAATTCAAAAGGATCTATGAATAAGATCAATTTAACATAAATTAAAGAAGGTATGCTAGCTCAAGACTTTTGAAATTCAAACGCATAAAACAGACATTTGAAGCAAATATGATCTTCTTGAACAAAGATTTATTTGCTTTACCAGGTTTGATTTGCAAATCTAAAAGATTTATTTTATCACACAAAATAATATTACAATGGCTTTATCAAAATGTGGTTTCAACGCCTCAATTTGATAGATTTTGGATAAGCAAAAATCAATAAAACCAAGTGATCATATCTTGTACCATTCGTCAAAATAAAGTTGGCTAAAGGACAATATCAACGAATTTGAAGTATATGATTATGTTTTTATCAAAGAACACATGATATAAAAATATATTTGGCTTAAGTGTTGTCAATATTGACATATACAAAAAGGCACATAGAATCAACAATTTTTTATTTACAGAAACACCTTTGGATACTGGATCACATGGTTTATATTATTGAGACTATATTGATTTGTTGCTTAGGTAATGCATTTTTCCCTTGTTGCAGAAGAGGCAATCCGGAGGTTCAGTGCTCTGGGGCAAGATGATATTGCTGCTTTAAGGTTTGTCGACAACTCAACCAATAGAATGCTCAGTCATGATGATTATAAGATTATTCTTGGTAGTTGATCCCTATCACATTTTTATAGAACTTAGTATGAGCTTTGCAGACTAAGGAAGAGTGATACAGAACAAAATATCTAATTTGACTAATGCCTTTCATATTGGAAAAACAAATGCGAAAGGAGAAATCTTTGTCCAATAGAAGAAAATCTTGCCTTCGCAACTATCATGAGATTAGTGCCACAAGTGTTATATTTGATTTTTTTTTTCTATTTGACTAAGGAAATAAAAATCTTAATACTCATAATGGGGTTCAATAATGATTTGAAGCGAACGAATCCAGAAACAGAAATTCTACTTGTAAATTCATACCTGAGGTTAAGAGTGAAGTTATTCTCTTGCCTTGAGGAGGATTCTCAGAAATGATACAGCTGTGGACTATGAAGTTGGAAACAAAAATAAATGAAGTGATTCTAAACTTTTGTTACTTCTGAGCTTGAATTACTTGAAACTTCCACATTTATGTCATCATTGTCATGTGATTAAGAGCAACGACAAAGCATTCACTCGGTGACTATTTGGCCCACACATATGGAACACCATCAGCTAACTCTGTCAGACCAACAAACAGATCAAGGAGGAGGAGTTTAAGTTGTTGAATGGTTGGTTAAGCAAGTGGGGATGTTGTTAGCATTGTGTGGCTAATGTTATAAGGGTAGTTGTTAGGGCCTTTGACTATGGAAGGCATTCTTGTGGTGTAGTAATTCAAGTATGCGAAATGAATGTAATGAAATTAGTAGTGGTACTTGGTGAATTCCTCGGATTAGCTAAGTCTTCCTTTGTTTCCTTTCTATTTTGCCTTTTCTTTCATTTGGTCATTCTCGATCACCATTTTTTCTTTCAATCAGCATTTTAGTTATGTAAGATCCCATTTATGCTTTTATATAACAATTTCATCTACGAGACTCGTCCAATGCTAGGCTCTAGGCTTAATAGTACCTTAACATATCTAGGTAAGGCTCATTCTAATAGGCATGTGTCTAGGCTCTATGATGTGCGCCTTTTGTCGAGTCTCAAATTATTAATTCTAATACAAACTTAATGTTTGCGAAATTAGAAGTATGGATGTAGACTATAATAATAATAATGAATTTGCATTTAAGGAAGATTCTTTAACAATGGGTTTTGTAACTAAAATTATTTGAATATAAATTATTATAAATTGGGAGATAGTATAAACTTTAAACAATAAGTGCCTTTAAAACTAATCCATTGGATCTTGCAAATGATATGGATTTTAACTTAGAGAGACATATACAAATGAATAAGTCATTCAAGTAGATAAGTTAAGGAAGGAGAGGAAGATAAACTTTTGTTTGGTGGCAATGATAAATATTAGACTTTGTTATGAATATCTTGATAACAATATTTTAGATTTATTAATGAATTTTATTATTCTTGTGCGTATATAGTATATATATTTTTATTTTTTCTCTTATTAGCTTTAACACTTGCAAATCATTATAATAACATCATGTGTATAATATAAATTTTATAAATGGGTACTCACTTTCATCAGGCATTTGCACATTGACATGCCTTGTGCCTTTAATAGCACTGTACTCATTAGGATTGGGGAAGGGAGGTTGATTGCTCATCATTTGTGATCAATGTTGAATGATTCAACATCTGGGATACATGAAAGCTAACCTTGTGGCTGAAGTAAGAGAGCAGGTTCAGCCCTTCCAATTTCACCTAATAAAGAGAATCAAACTTGCTCAGATGATCCATTGGACTCTGAATCATTGACATTTAAATTGTAGTACTCTAGATAGAATTTTTGACTTTTAGAGGACCTTTGGCACAGATATTGAGGAACTGTTTTTAGTTCAGAGGTGGTTTAATCAAGGGGTAGATTGTGAGGCACATAAGAATGTGGGCTTGAATTTATTTTTGCTGGGTCTTTTAAGTGAGAACCAATTCTTTTAGTTGTTTTTTCCCTCTCCATGATGCATGTGCATTTGTGCAGTGATATGATGAGGGAGGGTCTATAATATGATGTGATTTTTAATCATGCAATTGGTTGATATGTGGATGAAACCTCACAAGATAACCCATAATTAGATAAATGATTTATAAGCTCCCTTGTCAGGCTTCTTTAATCATGATATTGAGTGCATGGTGGAATCATTTGTATAAATGTTTGGAAGAATGGTTTTCTATCAAATTTCCAGCTCTAACAGGAGTTTAGTTTGTTGCTCATGTGGGGGCTTATGGTCTTAATTATTACAATAGGTGGGGTTTGAAGTTGTGGAGTTCTATTCAATATTTGTTTTGACACATCATTTCCAATCAAACAAATGTAATTTTATTTTTAATTTTCATGGCCTTTTTTATTCTTCAGAAAAGTGTCAAGACAAGAGTACTTGAAGAAAAGGGAGCAAAAGAAACTAGAGGAGCTCAGGTATGACAATGGAATTGCTTTCCCTTTTGGCATGAAATAGTTGGAATGTCTATGAAGATATAACATTATCATATGATGATTATTTTTCTCTATATATTTTTGGGTTTCTTATTTTTGTAGATGTTCAGTTTCCTGATCCTTCCACATTGGCTGCAGAGATGAAATAGAAGATGAGCAATATTTGTTTGAGGGTGTCAAGCTGACTGAAGCAGAATATCATGAACTGAGGTAATGAGTTGTTCAGCACTTAATTGATTTTTATTTCCTGCAAGAGTACTAAAGCTCTCTTGTGGATCTCCTCTTGGTTTCCATTTGAGCAATGGAATGTATATGTTTATTTTGCTGAAACAAAATTTCCCTTAAAGAATGGATGTTTTTTGTGCTTTACCGTTTCATATGCAAGACACATACACCATTTAAAAGTTTAGCACAATAGTGTAACATTTGCTGCAAAAATGTCCTTTTCCCTGTTTTATAGAGAGTAAAGAAGAATTTTTTTAATGCATACAAAAAACATATGATTTATATATGTAGAAAGATTGGGTTGACATTTGACAAAGGTCTTTGGTTATCAATTCAAACTCTAAATTCTCCACAGGTGCAAAGTCTTATAAAAAATGTAAGAAACGGTTGGAAACATAATTTTCATGAAGTTAAAGATTCATCTATTCCTTTCCTCAAATATTGTGGTTAAAGCTAGTGGTGCTGTCATTGGAATTCTTAGCCGTCATTATCCTTCATCCTCCGCAGAAGGAGCTCTGAGGAATTAATTTGAATAGACCGATCAGGTTTCACCATTGAAGTGGTGATACATTAATTCCCTGTAGGAAAAAAAGTTGCTTATCTATATTTTTCTCTTTGATGAGGAGATATAGCTTATATTTACAAAACTTCTCTTACCCAATTGTCACTAGATTACTTACCCTTGTTTGTGATTGAACTATTCATTTTGCTTGGTAGTTAGCTAATTTACAATCATTGGAGTCTTTCTGTCTTTTTGATATTTTTCCAGGGGGAATTGAATGGGCAATTCAATGAGAGATTTTGGATCGAATTAGTATATCGATGTCTTTTTATACAAATATACATTGCTTGGAACTGTACCCCTTGCTTCCTTAAATGTCTTTTTATACAAATAAAGCCCCCAACTGTGATATAAACTCTATCCTAACTGCTGTTTGTATAGGGTAGGAATGAGGGCTGCTAATAAGTTAGGAATTTAGTTTGCACACACTGCAGAAGGTAATCTAAGTAGTTGCCTGTAGTTTTTTTTTTTTACTTTGCTTTTTGATATACTTTGAGTCACAACTCTAACAATAAGGGGACTTGAGTGAAATCTCCTTGTATCTCATTTGAACTTATTTAATTTTTTTTGTCGAGTTTTTATTTTGTACAGCTTAGACACCTAACATTGTTAACTTTTTCTGCCAACTTGACCTTTTCATAAAAACTTCTCAAAGTATTACCCTTTCACAAAATTTCTACTTTTGACAATGTATTTATTAGTAAATCTTATTAAAAAAATTATTGGTTTAACTATCAAACAAAAGGTTAGACCAGTTAAACCAAAAATTCTCTCAACGGTCCAATCCTCGTGTCGGTATGAATAACATTTATTAGTATTGGATGAATTTTTGAACTTGGGTCATAACTACTTTATTTAATGATGAATGTCTATTAAGTTTCAGAATTTAGTCGCTTTCATTGAATGTTAATTTGTTGTTTGGAGCTCTTATTATATTATGTGTCTTCTACTGTATTATTTTCTAAGGCTTTGTTATCTTTTGTTTAATTATGATTTTCTTATTTGACAGTTACAAGAAAAAAGTATTCAAGCTTGTTCAAGAAAGACGAGCAGAAGACACTAATGACATGGGGGAGGTATTTGACAAATCCAACTACTTTTAAACTTTTCTTGTTTATTTGTGATAGAGATAAGTTTCTCTTATGTCCAACTTTAATTGTCTTTTTATGTTTGAGGCTCAATTTTTGAATAATTTGGGATGTCATAGTTGAAGTTTTAGTGAGCAATTCTCATGGTAATGCTGTAAAGGAGCTGCGAATGAACTTAATGAGGGGAAAGTTTAGTTCTCAGGTTGATTTATGTAAGGAAGGTTGGATGAAGTAAATAATGCAGAATAGTGACTTTGATGTTCCAGATAACAACTTTTGGGGTTGAACTAAAGATTTAACTTTATGAGGAATTTGAACTTTATCTATATTAGTATTGTCATTAAGTGAGTGTGTTCAAAATTTCACGGGGAGCTTATTTCTGGATATCATTGAGAGCTATTGGGGGGGATAAATATCGAAGTATTCTGATGCAGAATGCTCCTCTCTCAAATATTTAATTTATTCCCATATGAATATACAATAAATGGCCTATCAATAGGCTAAGAAAGCAAATTTGATAAAGTAAGTGATATTTAATATCACAAAATCCATAATAAATGATAAAATTCTAGTAAAATAAAAAGATAAGTGCTTAAACACCTAAAGTGCCTGAGTGATAAAAGCCTATCAGTGCTAGCTTTACTGGTCTTATATGGAGGCCTCAAAGATAAATGCCTATTACTGCTAGCCTTACTGCTCTCACACGGAGGACAAGAGGAGGGATAGAATGTTCTAAATGATACTCCCCAGCTTGAAATCAGTTCAATTTGAAACACGATGGCACATGGGATGAACTGGTACCAAGCAATGGGACAGGAGGTGTGCTTTCCAATGGGTCATGGTTGTATGGTTTGAGAAATTATATGATGCCTGTGACCACAATGCTTAAAATAAGACTGAAAGCATGAGGCTTGGTGTAATAAATTGCATCTCTGGTGCCTTGCCATGACCAACCCTATATTATGTAGCTTCTAGTTGGCGATGGTAGCATAAAGCAAAAAATTAAAGCCATTCATAAGAAAAAGACATTTGAACATCTACTGTACTCGTTCATTGAAGCTATCCTGGTGAGAGCAAATCCTTAATGTTGGTCTAGACTTGATAAACTGCCGCTCTAGTTGTTGAGGTGAGTTGTCAGAGATCAAGTTTAAGGAAGATCATAAGTCTACAATGAATTGCTCTGGATGCTCCACTCCACAAAGTTGTATATAGACCTTGCTTGATAGGACTGCTGACGAATGCTGAGACTGGTGACTCCTCTCCTAAATCGGAAACAACATCAACGTAGACAATTGTCATCATTTCTTTCAGCCTTGTCCATGTTGTTATTTTTGGTGTTGCTGGTTCTTTTGTTAGGCCACAACAATAAACTTCTTTATTACCATAGAAAAGACCAATCTCCCATAGTTTAAATATTCCAAAGGTCTTTTGGGAGCTAGACAAGCCTGATGGTGTAGTCTCTGTAAGCTTAGGGAATACCCTCGTTATCTCCTTGATTCAGTCCTGAACATGCTATGTATAAAAAGTTGCATGATTAACAACGAATAAAGCCAATCTTTCAACTGGAATTGGATTTCACACCGATGGTCCTCAATGTACCTCATAATTCTTTGTTGGACATCCTTGTGACAATACCATCCAATTATGAGCTTATGGAACATACGGGTGTATGTGTCCACAACTCCACGTCATTGTTTTGTTCAAGCCTTACTAATTTTTGATAAAGATAATGATCATAATATATCGATAGAAATTTTTCCCCGACATTTTAGTGTTGTTATCCTAGATAGGAAATTATAATCCTAACAAAGTAAATAAGATTGTTTTTGAGAAGTTTCTGAAATTTGGTTGATGGAGCAAGCTTTTAGAAAAATGGTGGAGAATCAAAAAACCTTTCCAAATCCTGCCGCAGTTTCAGGAGAGGGAAACAATTGCACATCGTCAATTCATTCAATATATCATATTACTTTTCATGCATTGCATCACTCGGCTATCCTCCTCCCATAGAGATTTCTGGAGCCATTACAACCACTAGTTTTCTCTATCTACATTTTCATTCTAGCCATAAAATACAACACTAACAACTAACCACTTACTAACTGCTATCACTATGTTAACTATTTGCTACAAGGATTGATGAGATGTCAGTAATATGAGTAGGTGATGTGGCGTGCTGTCTAACCACTTATTTCTATTCCTAGGCCATGACAATTAGGTACCTAAGTCAGTATGTTGCGTAAGGCTATATCATCAAATGCTCACATAACCCTTCAAGTGGGTAACTGTAAGGGCTAGTTTTTAAAATTTTAAAACTCCTCGATACATGAAGATGCTCTCTATATCATGTTGTCATTCATCACACTTATCACTTTTTTGAATGCCATAATTATTATGGTGCTATGGTTGGTTGGCTCATCACTCAAACATATCATGTCCAAGTGTGGTCCTTGTGCTATCACTTCATGTAACTTTCCAATGTCCTGTTGTCACTTGTCACTTATTCGAATGCCATAGTTATTATGGTTCTTTGGTTGGTCGTCTCATTGCTCAGGTATATCATATCTTAGTGTGGTCCTTGTACTATCGCTTCATGCCACTTTTCAAGGTCCTCAAGTGTACTCTCTAGATTTCTGAATTGAGCAATAAATGCATCCTTGATTTGGTTGTGACATAAGCAACTTGTTCTTCTCCATATTAATTTATTCTCCTAAATGGGCTTCAAACAGTGCTAGGCTACTTAATTCCTCCAAAACATACTTTCCCTTGCTCTAAATTAGATTGATTTGAATCTATGCTGAGGTTATAAGAATGGTCTTGGTTTTTGGTCTTCAAAGAGCATAATTAAATGGTTGTCCAGAAATAGTAGGAAAGGTATGTGTCAACTCTTAAATGAAGTAGTTGTGCATTGTGTGGAAATATCAAGAAGAACAAGATTTTGGTCAAACTGCTTTGACAACATTTGTTTGTGCATGCAAGGTGTTGATGAGGGTTAAAAAGGGGAGCCGTTGATCAATTGTTACTAGGGAGCCTCTGATGGGTTAGTCTGCGACGGTTTTTGTAGTTTGTAACAGTGGTTTCTCATGGTAGGTGCTTGGGTTTGATGATTTAGAGAATGACAGGTTAGTGGCTAGGGTTTTTTTCTTGGGTTTTGTTGGTTTCAATGTGGTTGAGTTTTTACAAATTGGGGCTTAATTAAGAAGAGTGGTGAATTGGTAACATGTTGGCTTGACACGGGCTCAATTTTGTTCTATATTGGGGCTGGCCTTCTGTGACTAAAATGTTGGTGTCTCTTACGCATTAGCTGTTTGACTGATGGTGTGCCGTGGGTTAGGGAAGTCACATGACCTCTAGTTCTTATGTTGGATATCAAAGCAAACAACCATCTAGGGCTGGTTTTAGTGATTGCATGACGGTGGCAGATTTGCTGAATCTTCAATGTGATACCAGTTTGATGTAGAAGGCTCTATTCTAAAGAACTTCATTCATTCCAATATGAACAAGTTGCTGTAGAATGGCATACTGATAGGCTAAGAAAGTAAAACAGATTGATGTTCATGCTAGAAATGATGAAATTCAAAGTAACTGATAAAATTTGGGTGCTAAAAGGCCCAACATTCCTAGAAGATAAATGTCTCTCTCTGATACTAGCAAGTGTTTCTAGTCTACATGGAGCAAAAATGTAACATTCTACATCACATTCCCTGCAATGGTGCTATTTTGCTGTTATGTGTTCTTGGAAAAAGATAGTAATTCAATGATTTTTTGCTGTTGCTATCTTCCTTGTGTATGTTCTAAGACAAATCATTTTCCTGCAACATGATAGTCTTTTGTTGTTGTGGTTTTTGAGGGATTATCACTAACAGACATTGCTCTGAGATTGGGAGATACTTACATGCAGTGTTCTTCTCTGCTACTTTATATTGGGAGCATTCAGTAATAACACATACAGCTGCAGCATGTGGATGACTGGATATTAGTGCTTGTAAAAAAAACCATGACAAATACTAAATGATGAATCGTAATATGAACTTTCTGAATGGGAAACGTCGATGTTAATTCAAATTGGGGAGTAAGCACTAATCCGGTAGTCAGAGATTTTGCTGAATTTGGTGTTAATTGTGGCTTCTTTATGTAAAGAGCCCCTTGAGAATGGATATTCTTGGGTTGTTTTCCCCCTTCAGCCCCTGAATTTGATGTTAATACAAATGATCTCTTCTTTTGCTGCTGGTGTTTTGACAACATCAGTTGACCCTGTCTTTAGCATTGTTTGAGGTTATGCCGATGATACAGTTGCTATTATGTATTACCTCTTGCCAGCATTATAGAGAATATAAAGCATGATGAATGAAGATGATGAAGGCAGTAGGATATAAGAGATCTCGGATTGAATTTGTATATCGAATCAGCCAGCTAAAATAACCATGAGCTGCTATGAAATTATAAGTTTCCCCCTATTTATTTATTTATTTATTTGTTCTTTA
>JAODPA010006662.1:3772-58763 GCA_025585075.1 Nepenthes mirabilis | reverse complement strand
GGAGGAATGAACCTGAAACCTTTTGGTCCCAAGGCTTCAACCTTAAACAATTCACTGTGGCTTCATTCTTTTTTTTTTTTTTTTGTGACTAAAGTGTTTTATTGCTTGGTCAAACATGTAATGGTATGAAATATAGCACCCTAGCCTTCCCTAGGGGGTGCTTAAGTCCGAGCTATCACATTGCTGGATACAAATTGACAATAATGAGAATAATAGATTCATACCATGTATGATACATGGTTTTCATAAAATCTTCTTTCTAGATGGAGTAAACACTATCATGGCCTTTCTGTGGAGAGCTTAAGGAATTCCAAGGCTCACCATGCACCCCAGCCTAGTCAGAAGTTGCTTCAAATAGCATTTGCCATATCTCACTGGTAAACAGATGCACTATTGATTCAGGGATTCCACAGAAAAGGACAATTGTTATAATGAACAATCCTCATTTTCTGAAAGCATTTTAGCATTGGTAGCTGATTTGGAGCTGCCAACTGAGCATAAGAGATTGTTAGGGACAGTTGCAGGCCCCTGATGCTGGCGTTTCATTCCCTAGTTTTTCCATCTCTAATGTATAATACAGAAAGAACAATTAACAGACTAAGTTTTTGGATTATTGCTTGGAGTATTCCTGTTGAACCTGTAATTTTACCAAATATTTTGCATCAATGCTTTTCTTTGGATAATGTCAAATCATCAATCTGACAAATGCGATTCAATTTTAAATTGTGATTGCACATGAACTTGAGTATTTTCCTCTTCAAATGTCTGACAGTGCTGATGAATCTGTAAATGATAAGTTGCTCTTAACTTCCATTTATGCATACATGGGGGTTTTTGATATCCTTCTTTACTTGTGTTTTGAACTGCAGTATAGGATGCCTGATGCTTATGATCAGGATGGGGGCGTGAACCAAGATAAAAGGTTTTCTGTGGCTGTACAACGTTACAGGTTAGTGGAGTATGGTTTCACTTTCTCAAAGAGTTGCTGGTAAAGTACAATTTCACATATAAACAATAATTCCATGGGATTTTTGTCTGTCAATTTTCTGGTTGTAGATAACATGTCCCTTAGTGCTAATTGTTTTCTTTTTTCTTCTGTCATTTTGTCCCATAGAGATCAAGATTCTGGGGGTAAAATGAACCCATTTGCTGAACAGGAAGCATGGGAGCAAGACCAGATTGGTAATTTGTGTTAATGCTTCAGTAACTTGCTAATTTGGGTCCTTATTGTGTGCTTTGTATTGCCTTGCTTTTTTATTCCAATCATTTTGCTGCAGGAAAAGCAACCCTTAAGTTTGGCTCCAAGAACAAAAAACAGAATGCTGATAACTATGAGTGAGCTCTATTTGCCTTTGACTTAATTCTCTGTGTAAATTTTAGTTCACATGCAATTTGTACTAATGAATTGATAATTTCTGATATTAGATTCATTTTTGAGGATCAGATTGAGTTCATAAAGGCTTCAGTAATGGACGGAGACAAGGTAGATCTGATGCCTGATAACAGAAAAAGCTTTTCTTGGGGGTTTTCCGCATAGTTGACTTGTATTTTTCATTTCTTTATTTTTTTTCTTTTGCAGTTTGAGGAGGATATGCTAACTCAATCAATGGAGGATTCCAAAGCACAGTTGGTATTGGATACGCTTCAGGTTTTTATTTTCTTATGCTTTCCTTTTAGCAAAAAAATGTTTCTCACAGTTTATGAACATAATTGTATTTGTATGTAGTGGACAGTGTCTGTTGTGAGGATGAGATTATTTTTCGGGGGTAATTAATTTGATCTGTATTGACAAGCAAGGATAAATATTCAAAAGTCAGGCTCCTTTGGTTCAAAGGCCTTCATTGAGATCTATAAGAAGAGCCAAACCAACTGGGGCATACTGGAGCCAAAATAACAAAACAAACAATCTTGACAATGATAGAACACCAAAAAGTGTGGCTGATTCATCCAACCCAATGCAAAAAGGACAGAACAAAACTCTACCCTTGGCCAATATTTAGAATCAAGAAATCAACAGAAACCACCTCATTCATCCAAGAACCCTATCATAGAAAAGAACTGAAGCCCTTCCAACATGACCAAACCTCATATAGTGCATATTTAACCTCATAAATATAAGGATTTGATGTAGTTTTTCCGATAAGTTGAGTATTGTATCCACAAGGAGTTGATATTCTATATAAAATTAATTTTGTAATTATTTTATAACCCAAAATGACTAAACAAAATTAAAATGTTAAAGCTGTGATAATTTGAGTGGTCGTAACAATTGCAGTGCAGCCATAGAGTCACGTTAAAAAATATAGAAATTGAATTATATAAATTTAAAATTTAGGAAATTAAAATAGTTATGACTGCACCCCCCCCCCCCCGGTCCAATAGCAATGAAAATTAAAGCGCAAAAATTTCAAGTGTAGAAATCTAAAATTATAAGAGCGTTGGTGGCTAAGTTATCCAGGGCTCAAAAAAATAAAAGGAAAAAAAATAAAATGTAAGAAATAAAATGACAAAAATTTAAAGTTGTAAGAGCAGTGGTGGTTTAGTCATCCAAAACTTAAAAAATAAAAAGGATAATAAATTAAGTATGAGAAACTAAAAGGGAGAAAGTTAAAGTTGTTGGAGGACTATGATAACTAGTCGCAACGTTATGATTCGTATAACACAACATAATATAAAATTGCAATGTTTTGGTGTTAATATGAAACTAAATTAGTCTAAAAAAATAAAAAAAGCGTTTAAAATAGAATCCGACAAAGTCTTACTAATTTGAAAAGTAACTTTGATATTAAACTAAAATTTATATGTACAAAATAACGAAGCCGAAATAGAGTTTTCTACACTTAAACTCTAATTTTTTTGGGACAAAAACTAACACCCTAACTCTCATTCTATTCCCCAACTCTCCTCTTTTAAAAGGGGAGAATGAGGTGATGAGGAGACCGGAAGTCTCCCCACTTTTTCTCTTTTTGTCTCTTTTATAATATGTGTGTGTGTGTGTGTTTTTAAATCCTCTGCTGTTCTTAATTTAAGAAACATTTGCTCCACTCTTCTTTTTCTTGCTTCTTTAATCAGCTGATTGGATTGACAAAATCAATACTCTATTTTTTTTTATTTACTTGCATTTATTCTAAAAATTCTTCTTTTGGGATTAAAATCTACACAACAAAAATATGTAATTTAATTACGTAAATTAAATAAAAATTACTAAAAAATGATAATAAATAAGTAAAAATATGAATACAATAGTCAGTGTTTAACATACCAGAAAACCAACTCACCCACCGCCAATACCCCTGCCATTCCACTCCAAAGTACCAGCTGGCTTCTCCCCTAGTTTTAGCAAACATCTCACTGCCTCCACCAAGAAGATCATCAGCCAGCCTTTGATCCTTGTCATGCCTCCATCAAAATCAGGGGCAGTCCCAAAAGCCTCAGCACTTTAAAGTTCTTGGAGTTTCTTTTACATGTAAGAGTAAAATGTCTCTCTCACCAGATTATAAATAAAATTAACCAATTGTTCCTCAGACCTTGAAGGATACGACCAAACATTTGGTTACTCTCACGCAAAATGAGTTACAACGTTGCAGGCCTTGTGGCCAAAACAAGGCGAATCAAAGTTGACATTGCATTTTGCCTTTCCATTTTAAAAAGCAAAGAATAATGGGCCGGCTTTCAACTCTTGTTCCATGTTGGGAGGAGAAGGGGGCACTGATAGTAGAGGTCAGCATGCGACTCCAAATCAAAAAAACAAAAAAAAAAAAACAACAGACTCCTAAAGAAAAGGTAATGCGATACATCATATTGAACTTACATCTTACATCTGATAACAACCCAAAGGCTGAAAGCATGGGATGGGTGGAAACTCAGAGTTTGAATGTTATGCATCCAAGGAGCCTTTTTCCCTTTCTAATTGGAAGTTCATTTGGAACTGACTTCACTGTGAATTTGCTATGACAAGTTTGCATCCTTGAATTGCGGCAATCAAATGTAGACTCCTGGAAATCCATAGTTGTCTAATGTCCTCTATAGTGGACGTGTTGTTTGAGCTCTCCACTTCTGGGAGTGTTGTTGTGCATTGAGGTGCTACACATCACCTAAATGAGTTGTTCTATGATGTGGGATAGGATCTCAGGAAGCCATGAGGACAATCGAGAGTGTCCATGAGGCCAGGTGCGAGTAGAGATTATCTAGCATGAGCCAAAGGGATTGATAGTGCGGATGTGGTTCAAGAGTGAGGTTTAGACCCTCAGTTGCATTCATAATGTGTTTTTGTATGTCACATTTGAGGGGATAACCTTCTCAGGGCAAGAGATTAGCGGGGAGTCTTAGGCCGTGTTACTCTCACAAAGTTGGAAGCACGGTATAGGGAAACACTATGTTATTCAAGATTAATGTCATGGTTCTCAAGCATGATGCCTGTCGATACCTGAATGTTGATGCATATGTGTATGTTAGGTGACTGAAATGCGTTATGCTGTATATTGCCTTAATGAGTTTCATGACAACTACCGGACATGAGGCTTCAGTGCTTGAGTGTTGAAGAGGGTATTATGGACACAAGTAATGTACATTAGCAGACTAGTGAGTTCTTGATGACGATGTACTTTATAATTATTCTATTTGAGCAAGTTTCGAGTGAGGCATGAGAATTTATGGGGCGACTGACAGCTTGATGATGAGCCAAATGTGTAGGAACAATTGCCATGCTACTAGCTACCTAACTAAGAGGCGTGAAAGCCTCAAAGTTATTGTGGATTATGTGGGACATGTTCAAAGGAGTTCGACTTGCTAGCCAAGTGTGTCTTAGTATTTGAGATGAGACTCTTGGATTTTCAAATTAAGAAAGGTTGTCCTTGGCTTTGAGAAGTCTCGGGGTTGCACAATCAACTTCCACTACATAAATATGGAACCATGACACCTAGTTGATAAAGCCCCTACTGTTGGATTAGGCAAGTAAGGTGGCATGTTATTGCATATCTCAATCAGATCCCCTGCATTTGACGTTGGTCAAGCCTATGAGCCATCCGAGCTGATTGAGCATACTCTTGCATTTTGAGGAGGACATCAAAAGTAAATAGAATTATTTCTGTCAATAAATTGAATAGATGGCATGAGTTTTTAGATAAATTTAACATTGGATATGTAGGTGTATTGAAAGTGGAACCTAGTTGATAACTTTTGTCCACATGCTTTGCAGGATGGGATCCTGGAGTATAACATTGGGTGGCATCCATGAGGGTAGAAACAAGGTTATTTAAATGATTTAAAATGATGGTAAAAATTTTCTTTGGCATATAATATATGTTTTCTTGGGATTCAGTACTGGTTCAAGGATAATCTGGCTTGTTTTCCCTTTTCCCTCTTTGCCTGGCATTGTTGATATGGTGGCAATAAGTTTTTTCCTCAGTGTTCTGTTAATCTTCGGCGTCCCTGTTCTTACTCTTAGTGATTTAAAAATTTGGGTCTCGGTTTATATGGTTTCAATTAACCTCAATCTTAGTCAAAAGTGAGTGGTGAAAGGTTTGAGGAATCATAGTATTCCAATTAGGAAGAGAGAGCATTTGGTTGACTAATTTAAAGAAAATTAATGTTGTGCTTGATGGCATTTTAGTTTTGTGTTTTATGTGTTAATTCTGGGTGAAAGTCAAATGCATTAAATCTGCTATGGTCATACTTGATAAGAAAGGTAGTAGCAAATGGAGCCTTGGCCTCTCCAAATATTGAGATATGTTCTGAAAATTATGGTATAGTTATTACAAGTAGGTGAGATCTCATTTGCTGCATATATAGTGTATTTTTTGTTTACAAAATAAAAGGTAATATCTTCAGGTAATCTTTCTTTTGTTCTTTGGGATGTAAGAGTCTTTTGTTAGAAAATTAGTGTTGTGATAACTATGGTTGAAAATGAATGTAATGTAATATGTTGTGTATTGTGTAATGTATTCATTTGCATGAAATATAAAATTTTTCATATTTTCATTCCGAATATTTAGACAACGTTTGTCAACTTCTCTGATTTTTGCCTACAGAAAACAAATTCATTTTTAAACTGCAAATTGCTAATTCAACTACTTTCAAACTTGAAGGCTATTGTTGTGGACATTGATTTTAGATGAGTAGATTAATACTTAAATGAATAATTGTCTCTAAGTTCGCCTGTTGTTTTATGTTATCAAAATCTGTGTTTGTGATAGTCATGTACTTGCAATTTTCAAAATTATTTTTGCACTTTTAATTTCTAAGTGATTAAAGGAATATTATTCCATCTCCCAAATTGTTGTGGTTTTTGAATAAAAATTGAGGCATTATGCATATGTAAGTAATTCTATTATGATTTAGATGTCATATAATTTAATGAATCCTAAAATTTGTTTTAGTAAAATAATGACTGATACTGATTTCTCCCTTAAATGTAACACCCTAATGCCACATTAGAAATTTGAAAAGTTTACCTTTTTGTTTTAAGTATCTGAGTGGGCTACTACTAACAACAAGACCTCTTATCTTTTCTTGGGCCAAGGTGAGGCCATAGGTTCAAGGAATCTAGGTTTGTTGGTTTAGTGGTCTACTCTGCCATTAGAGAAGTTGCCTGTGCTTTTGGAAGTAAAAATTTTGGCATCATGGATTATTGAAGCCTTGTAATGATTTTACAGGTATAATTGTTTGATTTATTTCTGCTTTATAGAGATGGATTATAGTTGACGGCTTTATGGTGGTACATAAGTAAGGGAGAATATCATCTGTTTTGTTGTACGTTTGAGATACTTTCTATTTTGAGTTCAATTTGCTGGCAATTGTGTTCTTTTATGTCTCCATCCTCATTTTGCTTGTGACTTGCAGTGATAGGAGAAGATTTTGCAAAGAAATGTCTTTATTTTTTTGTTTGTTCTTGTCTCTCCCTAGGATTTTGATACCATTCTTTGTAAAACATTAAAAAATATAATGCGTTTTACATGAATTGCTACTTCCTAATCAATTGCCCTTCTCTTTGTAATCATCTGGCGATTCTAACACTGTTCTTTATAAATTGTGAAAAAAAATATGATGCATTTTACATGAGTTGCTACTTCCTAGCCAACTGCCCTTCTCTTTATATTCAGGAGGAGAGGAAGACACTGCCAATCTATCCATACCGGGATGAATTACTGCAAGCTGTCCATGATCATCAGGTTCTCTTGTTTCCTTGTTATTTACTGTCCGCGATTGAGTCTCTGCCTGTAGAGTCTTCATGCATGTCATGATTAGGGGAAAAAAAAAAGAAATAACTAATGAATACAACTGTGATCATCCTAAAGTTGTGTGCTTGTGCTCGTATTTAAATTTGTTTACTTGTTTTTGCAGGTCCTCATAATTGTTGGAGAGACTGGCTCTGGAAAAACAACTCAAATACCTCAGTATCTTCATGAAGCTGGTTATACAAAACGTGGCAAGGCATTGTCTTATTTCCTTCCCTGGGCACTTTTTTCATAAGTAGAATATGGTGGAATCTATTTCAACAATATAATTCATTTCATTCTTTTCTCTTCTAGGTCTTCTTTTCCTTAGTGGTAAGTGGTAGATCTTTCATTTGTCCTTTCATTTTATTTTTCTTTATTTTTAGTTTCTTTTTCATTTTTGTGATAAATTCTAGAGACATGGTGAATCTACGCAAGGATGCTGCTCTGATGAAGCTGAAGCTTGATTGGAACTTTTAAGATTTGGGGAAACAAGGGAAGCAGAAGAGAATTTGCCCATATTTTGCTTTTCCTAGGATAAAAAATTTCTGCACTCTCCTTACACTTTTCCCTCACCTTTTCAAGTGCCCACTTTATTGTTACCAATATTAGATGCCTAAATAGTGTTGTGAAAAGTGAGGCTGCAAGCTCCCTTATTTTATCTATATTAGGGGGAAGCCTGTATTTGAGAACATAACTTGCCTTTGAGCCACATAAGGAAAAAATTTTTGATGGGCACAATTTGATTTTCTTGGAGACTGCTTCAACATTTAGCAAACCTATAGGTTGTTTGAGGTTTGTGGTGATTGCATGTGCTCTAGTGTTACCATCCAAATAAAGCAATCAAAGTAGAATAGTTTTAGAATTTCTCCATAATAATGCATATTCGAAGGTTCATTTAATTTTCCCAATTCTTTTGTTAGGAACAAATATTTTTAACCGTTGAGCATTCCCTAGTTTACCATCCGGATGTTCCTTGTGTCGCACTTGCCCAATTAGAATGAAAAGTGGACAAGGGCTGCTATATCAATACTTGGATGCTGTGCCAAATCAACATGGGCTAAAAATATGTACAGTGTGTGCTAAAGAAGTTAATCCAAGATAACATGCTTTGTTTGTGAATAGTAAACACTAGTACTTTGACTAGTAATTTTATGAAGGTGGTAAAGACTATTATTAGGAGTTATCAGTATAGCATGCCTATGCGAGATGATTACATGGAAAAGAAAGCCAAGGATATCAAGAGGGGAGACTAGAAATTGCGTTACTGTAGAAGGGATAAGGAGATGGCATAACTGTGGTGGAGTTGCTGGAGAATGTAGTGGCTTTGAAGAAAATTGAGGATATAATTATGGCTGTAAGATGGCTATAGGAGAAAAAACCCTCAACGTCATAGTATACACCTCAAGTGTGGTTGGAGAACAGCCTAAAGTGAAATTTAGGAGGACTTGATGAGCTGAGTCAAGGTATCTGGTAGAGGAAGATTGAGTTATATAGGAGATATAATTGGTCATGTTGAAAATTAGGGGCCGGTAGTTGATGCAAAGAGGAGGAAGAACGGAGAAGAGGGAAGGAAGAAAAACATGTTGACACAGGGAAGGCAGAGACAGCCTTAGGCAATGGCCATAAGCATGATATCATTCATCAATAAACTCTTAATAATGGTTACCTAAGGTCTTCAAATAAAAAGCATAAGGAAACCATAATGATAACATAAGCAAACCATAATAGGCTATGGGTAAAGGCCTATTAGAACGAAAAACATAAATGATAAATAGAACCCAAATATTAATATTTGAAATTAATTAGTCCAACAAATAAAATTAGCTGTTCCCATTTACTCTCTTGTAGTGAAAGGAACTCGATCTCATTGAGTTTGAATTGTAAGGTTTCTATTGTCAATTTACCAACCACCAGCTAAGTGGTTGTATAATCCTCTTTCGATATCTATAAACATGCATTAGTAGAGGTTGGAACCTAATAGGTCCACCAACTGGCCTAGGGTCATAGGTACTCGATTCCGGCAAGGAGAGATCTTGTTGACTTTAATATAGTTCCATTTAATTTGGATCAAACTGCTAGATGATCACCATAATAATCCATATGCTATCTAGATTTGGCCAGTCTACCTAGCAAACAAAAAAGCGTTGAACTTCTTCATTACTGGTTAACACGATTTGCTTACCTAAAATAGCATTAATTTTATCTTAGTGTATTGTTAGGGTTGGTTTCTGTGTAGATGTAGGTATGATCTCGAAATATGTTCATAAGGGTAGGCTACAGAAGGATTAACTTGTTGGGTTAAATAGCCTTTATATGCACCTAAGTTTTCTACATAGAACCTAAAAAGGATTAGCACTATGAGCTTATAATTAAGAAATAAAGCTAGGTCATTGTTCTGGTGAAATTCAATGATAATTCCTAACATTAAATTCAACATGCTTTTTATGTGANGATATGTTTAATAGTGATATGACCATGACTGATATAAATATCTTCATCTATGCTTACTTCCTATTGTTTATTGATCTCAATACGCAAGTCATGAAGGTGTTTGCAAATGCTTTGGTTGACATGCAAACAATATGAGGATAAGGTTTAAAGGTTTTCTCCGTTTGTACCCAAAGACCTCTTCAAGTATACTCATGCTTATAGATGTATTCATATGTACAGATGTTGGGCTGTTGAAAGAATAAAATGTTCAATTCCTAAGGTTTTCTTTAACAAAGTATCTCAATAAGTTGATAGGGCAATGGCTAACATCTAGTTTGTCATCTATCTGGAGATGGCATGTAATGTTAACGTTTAGTATAGCGCCAATCACATGCCATATGGTTATCCAAAAAATGAACTTCTGTTGGACTCAATAGTTTTAGGAGGACCTATAGCTACAACTTGACAATCTTAGAAAATATACCTATAAAGCTTCGTGAGTCTTACTACAATGTATAAAGTGAGTCATTTTAGGGAACTGGTATGTAATAATAGAAGGACAAGAATCCTTCTTCTTAGGGTTACATGAGGAACCTAACATAAATCCCGTGCTCACATCTTGCTAAGGATATGTAGGAACGAGCAGGGGAGGGTAGAGGGTAATATTTTGCTTCTTTTCCTTCGCTAGTGGACATAGTTGGAGAGTACTATCTTAGTCACATCTTTCTATAAAATTTGGCTAGTAAATCTGTCACCCAACCTCCTCTGTAGTCTTATCCCAGCCAAAATGGATAGAAAGGAAGGTTTGCAAATATTTGATCCAATGACAATACCTATAGTTTAATTCTTTTGAGAGTTTAGAAAATGAAGCACCTTATGATCAGAGGAAACGGCAAATCCTTAGGTATCAAATAATGGCTCCAATGGCGCAAAGAATGCGCAATTGTATGGAACTACTTGTCATAATAAGAATATTGTTACTTGACATCATTTTTTATTGAAGTAGGCAATAGTGTACTACTATGGACTAGGACTTGTCTATGCCTACATCTGACATATCACTCTTTGTCTCAGACATCTAGGAAATGTCTGAAAGCTATAAGCTCTGGCGGCATCAAGAGACCATTGAAACTCTCCTTTCTAAATGTGTTGGAGGAGTAGTGCTAAACTCCTTAATGAACAAAGGAGAAGTAGCTAAATCATGGAAACTCAACCTTGTGGATGGTCTTATGTTCAGGTCAATCGGCATTTGCTTGAATTTTCTTAAGGCAACAAAAATTTCATATCAGGAAACTATGAAACCTAGGAAGGCAACCCTATCCATAAAAAAGGACCCCTTTAGATTGGCATACAAACTCACTTTTCTTATCATAGTACAAACTTGTGTGAGATAGTCTAAGTGCTTTTCCTTAGACTTGCTATAATTAATCATGTCAACAAAATAGTGCACTAGGAACCATCACATAAAAGGTCTAAGAGTCTGGTCATATGACCCTCATGAAAATAGCTAGGGCATTGAAGATTCCAACACAACATGACCAACCAGCCATAGAAAAACATCATTATATTTTAAAGAGAATTTTTCACTCATCACCTTCGTGAATCTTATTAAAGACTAATATATTTAATGATGATGTGACATTTCTTGTTTGTTATTATTATTATTTTTGATTTCAAGCTAAGCACACCTGTTAATACTTCATAGGGCTTGAAGCAATGAGCTTCTACGCAATATTAATACACTTCTGACAATTAATTTTCAAAACTTTCAGAGCATTGAAAAAGATCACATTAAGTCTGACCAGTGCTCGATATTTTTGCAAATAGAAGTAACAGCAACTTCAAAATTGCCAAAATCTTGTAGTCTAACCTAGTAATTGGCATGTGTATGAAAAAAGATAATCAATCATATAATCCTGTCAGAAAACTAAAAGGTGATTTTGTGGTGGTCAAAATTTATCCTTGCCCTTGATGTCTCTCGCTCTTAATGATTTCTTAACCCCCAAGAAAACTATCATTTATGCAGGTCGGATGTACTCAACCACGGAGAGTTGCTGCGATGAGTGTTGCTGCCCGTGTTTCCCAAGAGATGGGTGTAAAACTTGGGCATGAGGTAAGCCTCCATTTGTTGATGTATCACATTGCCATTTGTGTTTGAGTTAGATGTGGCTGGTGAAAGTACGTGGATCTTGTTTGGTAACCTATCTTGTATAAGCTGTAATCCTTTGGTGTTGCAGTGACCAATTGCGATCTTAGTGGAGCTATAAAATTACTCTGTCAGCATTTCACCATCAACGATGTTTTGAGTTTTTTTTTATTTTACAAATTAATGTTCTCACCCACTTTTTTGATTATCACTTAGTGATTATCGTTTTGGGCCAGTTGAAAAATAATTGATGACAAGGATTTTGTGAAAATAAAGTATAAAAAAATTTCACCAATGAATTGATTGAGCAATATAAAACAAGAATTAGTTCATTAGTTGAGTTACATTCGATAAATTCATCTAACTTAAAAATTTTGTTGATGGAAATATTTTATTCTTCAATCCTTGGGTCAATTCAGATTCGTGGTAGACCAAATGGAGGTGGTGAAATAGATCTCTATTTTTAGGGAATGATCAAGGATTTGATGTCATTGTTCCTATTTTATAAAATCATGCTAGTGCACCTTTTCTTTTCTCTTTTTCTTTTTTTGATAGGTACACTTCTGGACTCTTTTATACCTTATTTTTATTTATATGTTACAGGGAAGGAAAAAGATACTTGGTGAAATGATGAGATAAATTTCCTTATGATAGTTCTTTTCGAAATGATGAGATTTCCTAATATATGTTACTTGTAAATGACATTGTTATAATAGAAGAAAGTAGAGTGGGTATAGAAATAAAATTAGCACATTGATTAAGGTCCTTGAATCAAAAGGGCTTTAGATAAGTAGAAATAAAACCAAATATATAAAGTGTAGTTTAGTAATTCTTGATAGAATAATGCGCAAATCAAAATTAATGATTAAGATATTTGTAAAAATAATATATTTTATTTCCTTGGATCTATAACTCAAGTAAATGGAGTGATTAGTGATGATGTTACATATATAATTAATATAAGTTGGTTGAAATGGAGAATTGCATTGGGTGTGCTTGTTAATTGAAATATGCCTAATTTTGTAAAACGACCATTAGACCCGTTATATTTTATGTATAATAATGTTGGCCCATCAAACTTATACTACAAATGATAATATTTGTAGATATTTTGAGATTATACTCATAGACAATGAGATTAAGGAATGATATCTGAGATAATTTAGACACTTAAAATATATGTCAAATGAGGCACCTATGAGGAAAGGTAAATTAGTTATTGTTTGAAAAAGGGAAAGAGATAGACCTTGGAAAACTTAGGGTGAGGTGATAACAATTTATTTAAAATTATTTTTACTCTCAAAGAAAATTGAACTAAATTGTATGCAATGGCCTTGGCATAATGGTCAAGTTGAACTATTATACCACACTAAAAAGTAAGATAATGAATGATAATATTCGTAGATATTTTGAGATTATACCCATAGACAATAAGATTAAGGAATGATGTCTAAGATATTTTGGACACTTAAAATATTTGCCAAATGAGTCACCTATGAGGAAAGGTAAATTAGTTATTGTTTGAAAAAGGGAAAGAGGTAGAGCTTGGAAAACTTGGAGTGAAGTGATAACAATTTATTTAAAATTATTTTTACTCTCAAAGGAAATTGAACTAAATTGTATGGAATGGCCTTGGTGTAATGGTTAAGTTGAACAATTATAAACTTGAGGTTATTTTCTCAAACCTTGCACATATTTTTGCAATGCAAGGGTAAGATTGCATGTATCCACCCCTTTCTAAAGCTTGCATTGCATGATGTACACTACACTTGTTTTTTTCATGACCCTAATCAATGCAGCTGTCCTTGTAGTGAGGCAGCAACAAGATCAGAAGACAACAGCAACTGAAGGGAATAGAGGGAGGGAGTTGTTTTTAGCATTTTGGTAATTGTGTTAGTTGTGGTATTGAATCTACTAGTTGTTGTGAAGCTGTTGTAGCTATAATTACTCTTGATCAAGGTGTATATGAAAAGAAGTGAGAAAGTGGATAGCTTTCTACCAAATGTCTCTTTATTCTTTCATCTGTCTTCTCTGTCTTCTCTCTGATTTTTTCCTCAAATCTTCTTCTCTCTGTCTTCCTGTCCAAATCAGTTCCCTGTGACTGATTCTGTCCCCCGACCAGTGACAAGTTCAGGATTATCACAATTTTTTATCAAAGACAAGTTCTGATCCTTTGAAATTTGACTATTGTTTTATAAATTTTGCACAATTTTTACACACACAATTTCAGTTGCATGATCAAAGATTCTGCAGTTCTACTAAGTCTTCTATAGAATTTTTCTGTTCTGGTTTCTTCAGATTCATCATTCTGATTGTTGCAACAAGGTTCTGCCACAGAAGCTCATCTCTTTCTGATTCTAATACAAACTGCATTCTGCAAATTCTCACTGTGTTGTGCCCTTAACTCTGTTCAGCCAATTCTCTCTCAATTCATATTCTACACCAATTTGGTTGAGTAGTTCTGAATTAGTTTCTGCTTTCCTGGTTCCACAATTTGGATAATCTCAATGAGGAATTTGTTTCTTCATCTTCCAAATATTTATGCCCCCTTGTTTCTTGATCTTCCAAATATTTAAGCCCCCTTGGAAGTCTTAATTCTCACTTCTCAATTCTGCTACTTATTGATTCTGCACTAATTATGGATTGACATATACTCACTAAATCTGAATCTTAGGTTCTTGATCTCTTCAACATTCTGCATATGCAATCTTCTACAAATGAGATGACAATCCTCAAAGTTTAATTCAAAACAATCTGATTTTATTGCAATTTAAATCCTTTATATAGGCTAAAAGATAGAAAAGAAAGAAAGGAAATTAATCATGCATTTGGGAAACATAACAACAGCTGACAAATCACCTAGGGGCAATAATTTCAGCATGCTACTTGGGAAAACAAGTTCATTAAATTTCCTCCAACTACTCACGTCATTTTGTTAAAGAAAATCTCTCCCATTATGCAAATCTTGACCATAAGTATAGGTGGTTTAGGAATGAGTTGGTTTGCCCTATAAATGATGCTATTATCATGATACCAGTTGTCACCAAATTCATCTGCTGGTGGACACCCAAAGTAGAACTTGAAGTGTTTGAATGGGTTGGATTGTTGAGTTTGGAATTGAGGAAACTAGTCCAACATCGTCTATGTACTGTTGTATTTCTGGGGATAGGTGGTGCATAACTCGAATTACCTTTAATCCATGCAAAGGTATCATTACATTTGTGTATATTTCAAATTTTTTGTAATTTGCCTGGACAAAGAGGTTTCACTTGATGTTCACTTGAGTGCTCAAGGCAAATCGGTCCAGAGAATTTCGCTTAAGATCCACTCCAGTTTTTGGTTGAGCTAACTCTGTTGAGAGAGTTTCATTTGTGGTTTGCTCAAGGTTTTGCTTGAGCTAAATCTATTGAGAGAGATTGTGTGAGGTTCATTCGAGCCTAATATATCCAGAGGCATGATTTTCCACTTGAGCAAACTGGTGACTGGAGTGTGACCTAAATTTAGACTTGCGTGACTTGCATACTTTTTATTCATGGGTTATCTAATATTGTCATATCTTTTTGGTGGCAATCAGTAGTTGCATGGCTTAAAAGTGGGACCCAATTGAAGTTAATGATTGGCCTAGCTTGAAAAATTACAAGCATGAGGGGGCTTAGGGAGGTGCTTGTGGTGTGTATGAGATACTAAGGTGCTTTCTGGACATTTTTTCATTCAAATTTTGGCTAGCTTTCGGAGGAAAAGACAAATAAAGGTAATTGACTGTTTTGTGAAGATAATTAAAATGTTTTTTTTGCGAAGTTAATATGTAGTAATGCAAGTATATTCTATGATTTCTTCTCCATTCCATGTTGAGTTTTTCTGCATTTGACATGAATTCCCTTTATAAAGTTGTTTCCTATGAAAAAGTTTGATGCTTCTCTACATGTTTGTTTTTCCATAATATGAATTCTTATTTCTTGGTGTTGTGGACATACTCTTGATGTGGATATTTTATTTGATACCTTTGAATCACTGCATTTGATATGGGAATTAGCAGAAGTTTGTGTTGTATATGTCCATCAATATACATTTGCAAGGCTTGTTTTTGCACCATCCATGGGGTATAATACGTTGAGTGTGGCCCTGTCTATAGGATATGTAGACAGTTCATAAAACAGTGGACAAACCAACTAGATTCTTGGTATCTCAAGATCATCGCAGCCGGCAAACAATGAATGATCAAGAGTTGGGTGAGGCATTCTCACATATGTCTGTATCACCTATATTTATGTGCAACACAAGCAGGAGGGAAGGCTATCATAGGCAATAACTTACAACGTACAAGACAATACATGAGGCTAGAAATGCAAAGAATATGTTATGTGTAGGAATTTATTTTACTACTTGTTTGGAAAGTCTCCAATTCGGGATATCAGGTATTATGATAAAGTAATAAGAATGAGAGGTGTTAAACCTTTTTTTATTATCCTCGTGTCGATCTATTTTTTCCTCAAGACCTCCCCTACAGTTTTCAAACCACAAACTAAGAAAAGCATGAGAGGAAAGCATATTTGCTCATGATTGTGAAGCTCTCGACTGGAGAGGGGACACCCCTGCAATCATTTCAGCAGATTCAGCAGCAATCACTCCCTAATCATTCGTGTGTAAGCCGGCTTTGCAAGACATTATTTCTCATTTTATGAAAACCTATTCTTCCACTTCAGATCACCAAATAAACAATCAATACAAAGAGAAGCTGTCATTGCTGCAGAAAATTTGACCAGCTGCAAACTGGTTCCAGAATTGAAAGTGACATATCCTCACAATACCTCTATTCAGTCCATAGTGAATTCAAAGACAACCTTCTTGCTGAAAATTCTGGACTTATTGAAGCTGTTGGAGGTCATGTATCAGACTCAAAAACTGCTGTAGTTTACGTTACAGACCTGCAAGGCACTGAAATTGATGTCCTAACATTGCAGAATGATGATATTGTGTCCTAGTGTTGCATTCTGGTTTTTCAGAATCAGAAATGATCTTGAAACCTAATGATGATGTTCGATACATCGACCATGCCATCAGCATATGCCACATTGATCCTTCTATTTACTTTACATTTCATGGCTCGAGGAAGATTCTTCATCAACAAAAGGTCCTCTAATGAGTTGGCTATAAGTTAATTAATTCTTATTTGAATTGTCAAGAACTCTACCGGGATCTGCTACTATCTTACTTGACTTTGTGTAGTCTAGTATAGTATATATATATAGTAGCAGGAATGGATTGATTTTTTGGCAAGACCACCTCAGAATGATTAGCACTTGGGGTTGATTGTCATGACCCTGTCCAATGCATCCATCCTTGTAGCACAACATGGCAGGCTTCAGCACGGCAGCCGCTGAATCAGAAGACAGCTGCAACTGAAGTTCTAGAATCAGGGAGTAGTTGTAAATCTGTTAGTAGTTGTATTGAGTCAGTAAATCTGTTAGTAGTTGTATTGAGTCAGTTGTAAAGCTGTCAGCTGAACTATACCTTGTCGCATAATTACAAGTAGAGTTGATCAAGGTGTAAAAGATATGAAATGAAGTGAATACAGAGCTGATTAGTCCAAAATCTGGCTCTTCTATCTACTGTCTTATTTCTCCTTAAAATCTCCTTCTCTTCCTTGTGTCCAAATCAGTCCCTTGTAATTGATTCCCATCTAGGATCATCACACTTCTCTAATTATATTATTGCGCATGGCTTATTGGATAATGATAAACATCCTTATTTCTGTTTGCAGGTTGGGTACTCCATCCGTTTTGAAGATTGCACGTCAGAGAAGACAACTCTTAAATATATGACGGATGGAATGCTGTTGCGTGAATTCCTTGGTGAGCCAGACCTCGCTGGCTATAGGTTAGCTGTGTTTTTTAATTGGAGATGTTCAATTTGGGTTAGTAGCATGGACACTCATTTTTTCTAACTTGCAAAATTTTTAGTGTTATTATGGTTGACGAAGCCCATGAAAGGACACTCTCAACTGATATATTGTTTGGTTTGGTGAAGGTAAGTAGAATTTATTTCAACACACGCAATAATCTTGTTTACATTTTTTTCAATTTGAGCATTGGTATATCACGAGGTCACCCCATGTATGTACCTGATGCTCTAAGCTCAAGATCCTTCGCCCTGAGATGGCAATTGTAGGTGTTTTTTGTGTCATTGTTAATCATTTTCTTCTCTCATGATATCTATGTCTAACATACAATGGTCCTTTATTTTTCCTCCAGGAAATGGTGTGTCCTTTATATTAGGTTTTTGGATAGCTTCATCTTGCTGTCATTAAATTATTTTGCTTCCATTAATTTAACTTGGTTTAGTTCTTCATTGTTCATAGGATGTTACTCGTTTCCGGCCCGATTTAAAGTTGCTTATATCAAGTGCAACTCTTGATGCCGAGAAGTTTAGTGATTATTTTGATTCTGCTCCAATATTCAAAATACCAGGGAGGCGTTACCCTGTTGAGATACACTACACTAAAGCTCCAGAGGCTGACTATTTGGATGCAGCAATTGTTACTGCTTTGCAAATACATGTCACACAACCACCTGGTGATATTCTAGTTTTTCTTACTGGACAAGAGGAAATCGAAACAGCAGAGGAAATATTTAAGCATAGGACAAGAGGCCTAGGGACAAAGATTGCAGAGCTCATAATATGCCCTATCTATGCTAACCTCCCTAGTGATCTGCAGGCTAAAATATTTGAGCCAACTCCTAAAGGGGCACGGAAGGTTGTTTTAGCCACAAATATAGCAGAGACATCGTTAACAATTGACGGGATTAAATATGTCATTGATCCAGGATTTTGCAAGTTGAGGTCATATAATCCGCGAACAGGGATGGAATCGTTGCTTGTAACACCAATCTCTAAGGCATCTGCAAATCAACGGGCTGGACGATCTGGACGAACAGGTCCAGGGAAGTGTTTCAGATTGTACACTGCTTATAACTATTACCAAGATTTGGAAGATAATACTGTGCCAGAAATACAGCGTACAAATCTCGCAAATGTTGTTCTAAATCTTAAGAGTCTTGGTATTCATGACTTGTTGAATTTTGATTTTATGGATCCACCACCGTCTGAAGCATTAATTAAAGCCCTCGAACTGCTATATGCTCTAGGTGCATTGAATAAACTCGGGGAATTGACTAAAGTTGGTAGAAGAATGGCAGAGTTTCCTCTTGATCCCATGCTTTCTAAAATGATTGTTGCCTCAGATAAGTATAGATGTTCAGAGGATATTATAACAATTGCAGCAATGCTCTCTGTTGGAAACTCGATCTTTTACCGACCAAAGGACAAACAAGTTCATGCTGACACTGCACGAATGAGATTTCATGAGGGGAATGTAGGGGACCATATTGCATTGCTTAAGGTTCGTTGTCAATATGCTCATGATTTATCTTATGGTCACATTTTGAAGTGCTATTTGCACTAATGTGGTTGTTTAAAAATGGTTGTTCATATTTTAATAATTATGCACTCCGGATACTGTCTTCCCTGGACTAAAAACGTGAACAACTAATGAAAAATTATGGCACTACTGTTTGAAGTCATGCCATCAATGGTATTGGTCCTAAACTGGTACCTTCTCCCGTTTTCATGGGAATTCTTTTGGAGTTTCCCGCTTTGTGAAAGTCTTGTTAATGATTGGGTCTTCTAGTCTTTCTATATTTCTTCATCTTTTCTCAATTTACCTGTTTCTTTTCTATGTTTTTAGGTCTACAATGATTGGAAATCATGTGACTACGGAAGCATGTGGTGCTATGAAAATTATGTTCAGGTATTGCATTTTGTTTCCATTTGCATATTTTCTGGCATTTATTCTTATTCTTATCTTTTATGGAGTGCGTGTGTATTGAGGCTGCAGTTTAGTAGCATATGAAAATTATGTTTCTTTCCTAGGCTTCATGGATGAAAATATTAGTGTAAGTATTTGTAGCAGCTATAGTGATATCGGCTGGTTTGGGCGGTACAGTATTTGACATTGCAGACCTAAATTGTTTTTGTGATCACATCAAAAGTAAGTTTGATACTAAATCTTGACCATTTTTAATCATCTGTTTGTCTATCTAAAAAGTTTTATCTAATTTTATCAAAGTTAATGTTGATATCCTTTGAATTTATTGAAAAGTTATCTCAAAGCTTTTAATTTAGGCATGTGTTATACCCTACAAAACATGTAGTTTAGGTTTTTTAGAAGATTTTGATATTTTTAAAATGTGTGGATTTATGCTTTCAAATGCAAAGCAAAAAGATATATATATAAAAAGATAAAAAAAATAAAGGTTGACATATTGTTGGATATATCGTGATATAGCATTATATCGTGACATATTTAGAAAATTTTCCGGTATTGGTTTTTCCTAATACTAATAGATATTTGTTGGTATTTCCAACATTGGTCAATATGTTCATCAATGATAGGCTTTTATATTTTTGCTTGTCTTGTTTTTGTAACACAGCATGAGCAAACTGATTTTATAGGTTAGTTGCTTTGTCATGATAATGACTTTTCCGGGTTCTAGGGGACTACTATTCTTTTTTGTCAATCGAGCCTCCCTCTTCATTGTCTAGTTGAATCTCAAAGGGACAGAGACCTGAAATTGGGCCTTGTTTCTAGCCAGCCAGGTCATTGTTTATTGGACATAAGCTTTCTTGGCTTGTTTGGTGTTTAAGAACATTTGTTTCATAGCTTGACTATGGTTATTAACTGCCCACAAGTTTATGAAACCAGTTGAGCCATCCCTTGTTGGAAAATGCTGCCACAGCAGTCTTCAAGTGACCCCCAGTGATAGCCTCTTATCTCCAAAGGCAAAAAATGAAATAGAAATGTTTTCTTTTTGTTTTTTGTTTTTTATTTTTCAGATCTAGATCCTTTTGTCTGTAGTATAGTTTCTCCTATATGCAATTTTTGTGGAGCTATTGGGGATGAATGCTTTTATTGTGGAGATAATCTAGTTATGAGCTTGTTGAGGATCATAGAAGGGAGATTTGATAAAATATGGGTGATATATAAATAAGCAAGAAGAGAAGTGCGCTTACAAAAGTCAATATTTCCATCTCTGTGAGTATCTCCTATGAGGATGGAGATATGTTGATGAAGTAATCTAATTGTCAACTTAATAAACAGCTAGAAGTGCTTGTGGAATGAACAAGGGTTTTATCGAAGTCCTGTAGAGTTCTATCGAGAAAAAGTTGAGATGAAATTCTTGCTTGATGCGGTTCTAGTTAGTTGCTTAAATTTGTTCTATAAGTTTTATGAATAGGGTCTCCTTTTGGTTTATTGAATACCCATCAGACCATCTTATTTTTTCCGTTTGAACTAGAGAAGCACTTTGGCTACCTATTCATTGTGGTTGACTTTGAAAACCCTCAGTAATTATGTTATCCAATTTTTTAAAATGTTAAAATATTGCATATAAGTTTTTTGAAAAGCATGATAAGTGCTGTAGATTTAAGAAATAGGATGTAGTTTAATTGAGCTTATTTTGATGTTGATTTATTGTTTTAGGAGAATTAATGTTTCCTTTTTATATTTCGTTACCTTGGTGAAGTTTAGATTTTTAATATTTATGAAGTGGTTCTATATTCAGTTTTCAATTGTCAATTAATTTTACAATTGTTGTGTCTCTTCTCTCCAATTTTTCCCTTGTTGTTTGAATTCCTCTTTTCTTCTTTCTTCGATCCTCTTCTTTCTCTTCCCTTTTCACTCTCCAGTCATTTTAGCACCGAAAACTAATGGAGTAGGCACTACATCTAAGAAACCCTTGTTATCAGGTACTTCAATTCTCGAAAACATGAGGATGAGCTTCTTTTAACTCTTAGATGTTGCAATTCTTCTTGGGTAATTTTGTTTGCTTTCTCTGTTATGGAATCCACTTCTTGGAATCTAGATCTATTATTGAGGAGCTCTTGGCTTGGGAGTGGTTTATTAGAACTAAATGGAAGGGAAGAGCTTGGGTACGCTATTGTTTGACAATTCTTGGGAAAATACGGAATGGCAGAAACACAAAAGCTTTTGGGAACGTGGAGAAGTTTTCTTTGGATCTTTTGCTTGATTCATTCGGTGCTTTTTTGGATTACAGGCCCATTTTTATCCTCTTCTTTATTAAATTTTATAGGGATCAAAAACTTTGATTCTGTGTTTTGTGTTTTCATCTTTTTATCACCTTGTAATTTGTGGTGCCACCTTGGCATCAATTTTTAAAAATTAAATTTTATCCGNAACTTTATTGTGGGAATTTTCCAATTTATAGTATTTCTCCAAGTAGAAATATAGTCTAATTTTCTTTACCAGTATGTTTGTTTGTGTATTAGGGCCCAATTAACTAATTTATTGGGGGGGGGGTCAATTTTTATTTGAGCGTGATCATTGTTGCATAAGTAAGCTTGCTTAGTTGCAACTTGAGTTCATGAATTTAAATCTGGAAATTCCCTCGTCAATGCGGGGATAACGATGTATATATATCTCTCTCTTCCTAAAGCCCAGTGTTGTGCCTTGTGGTGCCTTTTGCTTTGACAATTTTGTTTCAGCTGAGTTCATGTCATACTGAAACATAGTTTTTAGATCATGACCTCTCCTGAACCTTGTTTTTGGCAAAATTGACATATGCCATCTATTTCTTTATGGGTTATAAACCAAACAGGCAATCAGAATTTTTACCTCTCTCAATATCTTCTGTATGGTTTTTTTTGTAAAAATGGAATTTGTATTTTGTTTAATCTTTTTTAATGACTTTGAAAAGGCTGGATATTTTATAATTTCAGCTTAAAACAGATGGACCTGTGATTCTTTAGATATGAATATTAGGAGATCCTGTTTATATGAAGTTGTGTGTGAAAAGAGGTGGTTCATGTCCTTTGTGAGGAAATGATTTTGTCATCTTCTCTTTTTAAGGGTCAAATGGTGCCTATAGTCCCTGAAGGATAAGCATTAGACATCTGGTGTTTATCCCCCATGAATTTATTCTGGTACAAGCTCATCGGCTGCACTTGGTGAGGTTGGGAGGGTTAAAAGAAGAGAATTGATAACTGCTCCGAAGTTCAGAACCTAATTGGCATATGGTTCTTTTGATAAGGAAGGTCTAAAGAGTAGTCATATGTGCTGCCAGCTTAATGGAACTCCGATCATTGTAATGATCACATTGTTGGATGACTTGGATCTTGATTTTGGAATTTCTCTTCCTTAAATTGCCTTCTACATTCCTTTTTATTTTTCTTCATCTATTGTCTTATTTTTTATTGGTACATCTATACAGAAATTTTTGAACTTGAGGTTCTCATATCTGTTATCTCCAATATGTCAGGTAAGGAGTATGAAACGAGCTAGAGACGTAAGAGATCAGTTGGAGGGACTTCTGGAAAGAGTTGAAATTGAGGTTACATCAAGCCTCAATGATTTAGAAGCAATCAAGAAGTCTATAATTGCAGGTTATGTATGGCAATTTATTTCTTCTAGTTTACTTATAATAACTGGAGACTTTTGAGTCTATCTTTTTTGCATGACACATGATTTCTATTTCAGGCTTCTTTCCTCACTCTGCAAGGTTGCAGAAAAATGGATCTTTCCGAACAGTTAAATACCCTCAGACTGTTCATATACACCCAAGCTCTGGTTTAGCGCAGGTATGCTTTGTGCTATTGCAAGTGATATTTTGAACAACATTTTCTTGCTCATATCTTTGGAGACAAGTAAAAAATAATAAGGTATGGTTAATTAGTCAAATTATGCATTTGTTATTGATTTTCTTTTCCGGTCAGAATATAATTTATCATTTGTTCTTGATGTGGTATTCCCTGGCTACAATCCATCTCGGGAACCAAGTTTGATAATTCCTACCATGTTTATGGGGCACCATGCTTTAATATTCCTACCGTGTTCTATGGTAATGCTTAAGTTCTAGAAATATCTCTTTATAATTTCTAATATTATATCTAAAATTCTTTCTTTCCATTTTGCTTAATTTAGGACAGGGAAAGGGAAGAGTGAAAGAGCAGAAGAATGGATGATGAAAAATGAATCAGTCATAAGAGAAATTAGAATCACTACTGGAAATGTGGGTTTTTTTTTTTTGTAAATTTCAATTTATTCACAACTAATTTTTGTGAAAAGGGTTGAGTCAAAGAGGAGGTGGTGTTTGAGGCAACAAGGCCAGCGATGGTCTATCTTGCGTTTGGGTGGTATGTGTCTGTTGGCTGTTAAGAAGATAACTTCATTGACCTTGTTTAGGTCAGAGGAGTTGCACATAGGAAGATGTTTCGATGGTTGATTTGACTGGATTGTGTTTGCAATTTAGGGAGATTGGCTGCAGTGGGTTGCAGTTTCTAAGATGGGTCTGGCTGGTGTTGATGGTGGATAGTGAAGAGCATTATTGATTGTGGTAATAATATATTTCAGCGGTGTTGTGGACTTGTATGCCCAATGAATACAAGCAGAAGAATGGTGGTGGGTGAGGAGGCACAAGCGGGAACTCCTGCAAGCAGAACAAACACAAGAGTCCATTAAGAAATAATTCAATGCAACTTAGCACAATTATGAACAACAAACAATATGATGAACAACTTGGAAAATAAGTAAACTGGGGAAATGATATTAGAGGGGATGGGGCAAATGCAGCTCCTGGTTCAACTGGGAACCAAAATAATGAACTTAAAGAAAATAACTAACAAATAGATGTAAATGGCAAAATAGTTATAAAATTTGCAGTAGTAGACTTTATTGATGAAATGGACTCCAAGCTTGCAAAAGGAAGAACCCTCTCAGCTTCTTGGACTTTCTAAATTCCTAATTCTTCATAGTTCATGCCGTATATGAAAATATTAGTATCGATATCAATTATGGTCACATTAATATAAAATATGTCATACACTATATATTAGCATCAGATATCAACCGATGTATCGTATATATCATACACTATATCTGAAAAAATTTCTGAGAATCTTCAGCTAATATACAAATATCGACCGATGTATCATATTATATTATCGATACAGCAATATATCGTGATTTTACGATGGTATCAAAGAATACCGGTATTTAGTTTGATATTTATATATATCGTTTGATATTTTCATCTAAGGTTTATACCTATTACAACATAGCCCAATCTTCCAAAAAATTTTTGATTCAATGGGCTTGGCCCAAGCCTATCGAAGAGGAGGCCTCATGACTTGGCAGATACCCTTTAACATGTTTTATTATCATTTTAGATGTGGTTCTCCATTGATCGCTTCCTATTGATGAAAACTCATCGTTGAGTTCTGAAAATTTTTTGTAGGAAGGAAATAATGGCGGGTAAAAAATTGGACATCAGGCGATCATAGTTTTTCTTGTGCTTGGAGAGAATATAGGGTTGAGTATCAACAACTGCAGTGAGGAATCCTTCAAAAACAACAAAGTTAGTGAGTAGTACTAGTGCCTATTTAAGAGAACTCAAATCAGTTAGGTTGGTAGGTCTTTCCCGATTCATCTTTTCTTGATAGAACTCAAAAAAGTCAGTCAGCTAGTCTCTTCAACTGCACATGTAACACTAAGGTTGATGTCTAATGGACTAGGCGTCAACTACTCAACCAGCAAACCCTCAATTACAAATAAGAAATGTGCTAAGTTAATTGGGAGGAAGATGCTTGTAAATATAACCTTAGTCCTTGAGCTATTCTTGCTGTTCTTAAAACTATGAAGGGTGAATCATGGAGAATGTGCATGGACAGTGGAGCCATTAATGAGATTACCATCAAGCATGTATGAATATATCACCCAAGTTGCAGCCATACAGCATTGATCATATCAGGTGATACATAACAGTATCAGACAATTTTTTTGCTAATTGGAACTTGAGGATAAATATTGGACAATATATTGTAAAATGTCAGGTGTATTAGCTATACGATGGTATATTGTGATTTTGTTGTGGTATTAGAAAATATATATATGGGCACCTTGGTATGATATTGCATTCCATGCTGCAAGTATATGCTTCTCATAAAGGACTTGCTTAACATACCTATTCTTGTCTAGTATGATGATTGATCCATATAGTGGATTTGACTATATTAGGGTCAAACCAGATGACTAGTGAAAGATTGCGTTAGTACCTTAAGTGGACTTTCTGAGTGAGGGCAATCATGTCTTTCAGCTTGCCTAATTCCCCCTAGAACTTTTATCATAGTAATGACACGTTTTAAAGCAATCATAGGGAAATTTTTCATGGTCTATTTTGGCATACCTGGTCTATTTTGACATCCCTTGGTTTGCTATTGGTCAAAGACGTAACACCCAAATCATCTTTCTTTGGGTTTCTAGCTCTCGAGGAACAAAAAATTTATGCTGAAGAAGTATTCCTTCTTTCAAGCTCAAGTAGTTTTCTAGCCTTCATCGTGTTCATGCAAGCTATCGCATTAAACCCTAAAAATGTTACTCAATAGGGAGCATCCTAAACCTTTGACAATTACAGAGGTTTATAGTTTTGTTGGTTTTGAAACACTAGAAACAACTTCTGTGCTGTATTGCATCTGTCACCCCTCTAGCTTCCACTGCCTGACCAATATCTACAACTTGTTCTGTTGTTGAAAATAACAATGAGTGATTGTCTTAATGCTTTGATTTGCAATGGTTTGTTTTGGAAAACCCATCTTTATGCATGATTTTGTCATGACATGTTCATGGCTCGGCAATGTCACCTATGTGGCTTGGCCTCAGTGGCAAGGCTTAGTCCACGCCATCCTAACATGTCATAAATTAGTTAGTAGTCAAATGTTAGCTAGCTAGCTAGCAAGCAAACTAGGTAATTGTAGTTAGTAATGTGTGATCTAAAGAAAGAAAGGGTGCTTGTTTGGTGGAGGTAATGTAAGTACTTAGAGGAGTATGTGGTTATAATCACTCCTAGGAGTCTATAAATGTAGTATGGGCTGGATGGTGTAAAGATTGTGAATGATAAATGAATGAATGGATTGTCTTGGCTTTGCTACTCATCCCCTTGGTCTATATTCTCTCTATTCTATAGTCTTCTTGTCTCACCCTCCATCTCCACTTCATCCTTTTTTCACTAAACTATTTTAATTCCTAGTTTAGTAGATGATTTCCTATTCATTTTATAACAAATCGATTCATAATTTTTCCCATTTTAATATTAAAATCCATGATTCCTGCATGTTGTTCCACTCCTTGGATTGATCATCCCATCTCTCTTTCAATAGCAGTGTTGAACATGGATGATAATTGCATGTTACAATGGATTTGTTGGATGAGTTGTTTGTATTGTTCCTAATCTATTCTTTGTCTATGTTGGGAGTAGATGCACCCTCAACCAAGATGGGTTATTTACCATGAATTGGTTTTGACGACAAAAGAGTATTTGCGCCAGGTTTTCTTCTTTCCATCGAATGAGCAAAAATTGTTTCGTTCTTTTTAATATTGTTTCATGTTGCTATTATGGATAAATTGGAGATTGGAAATGCAGGTTACTGAACTAAAACCGGAGTGGCTGATTGAAATAGCTCCTCATTACTACCAGCTGAAGGATGTTGAAGATGGTATGCTGGTCTCTCTCATCTCTCTGTGTACCTCCATGTTTGTGCGTGCAAAATTCCTTTTAATCCGCCCTGGTGGGTGGACTGTTTTACTAATATTCAGTTTTGATATATGCTCGCCTTTACTTTCGTGAACTTGAGTAATTGTCTACAAGATGCATAGTTATCTCTGAAATTACTCGTGGATTTTTCTAAATAGCTATGTAATATTGCTGGCAGTGAGTTCAATGAAAATTTCACGAGGAAAAGGCCGTGCTAGTTGAAAAAGACGATACTCTGTAATGTAAGAGATCTGTCACGTGACCATACTCTGTAATGTAAATATTTTGTTTTAGCAAATATTCCTTGGCACCTGACCTAGCTAGGCGTATTTGTATTCTGTGTCTATTTAATCTGATGCTTTGGTGTTAAACTTAATTTCTGTTATTTATCTTGCATTTCTCCTGAGCTGATCTTTTGTTCTAGTTTTTATCAACTGGTAAAGTTCTCTTTGTGCTAGATGATGACACTTGCGTTGTTTTTAGCAATGCAGTGTGGCACTTGCGTAGCTCACTGTCATGTGATGTAGATAAATCAACATTTATTTGATGCTCTCATTTAGTTTATAGAGGCACAAAACTTTTGAAAAACAAATTACTATAAAAGATTGAATACAAAGAGCATGAAGGATTTTACAAACAATTCTTATAGTAAACAAATTCTAGAATCAATGGGGTATCCCAATCTGCAATGCCAAAATACATGTCTTGAAGGATCAATAGGTGTTGAAATAGAATCAAGCTATGCAGATGCTGAAGCTAATGCTGCAGACTCTTGGGAAGCAACTGCTGCCAGCTTTTGTTGATACATAACATTATGCACTTTACCCCCTCAATCATGCTCAGGGAGGTAACATCCAGTATGAATCATTTATTAGAAAAGAATATTAAACGACAAGAAAGTTCTTGAGCTAGTTTTCTTAATGATGAGGGTTGAATTTGAAAGATGGAAAGCACAATACATTCTTAGGAACGATTATTTTTTTCAGAAGAACATCTTAGTAAAACCTCCATTAGATGATTTTGCTTTATATGAGAGATAAATGGGAGGAAGATGAGTATAGGGATGGGCAACAGATCGAATGATCAGTTGCTCATAGGTTAATTATCTAAGAAATACCATTTTCTTGGAAGAAATTCTTTGAAAAGCAGAGAAACATAAAGAAATACCAACATAGTAGTTGTAGGATCAGGCTTTGATGTGTTCGTTTGAACCAAGTTTGCAGATTACTTGGTTTGGGACTAAATTGATGCTAGAGTTCCTGAAATTGTTCTTAGGTTATTGATGTAGCCTGGGATTTTTCATTGACTTCCTCTGATGTAGTTGAAAATGCTGCACTCACTTGAGGAGTTATTAAAATTCTTTGCTTGTTAAATAACCTCTGGCTAGGACACCAATGAAGTTTATAAGTATGTCAATGCTATGTTGTTACGGGTCTGGTTGACTCAGCTACTACACCACCGACTGTTTCTCCACATTCTTGATGAAGTACACATGCAACCCGGCCACCACTTAAGTTTCAGGATTATATTTAGTTTATTTGATTATATTTAGTTTATTTTACTCGATGGTTATTAGACTTATAGCATGTTGATATTCTTTCATAACAGAATGCTGTTTGGAAGTTATTATACTTATGTTATATATTCTGCTGTTACTACAATTAGGGGAATACATAGCATTATTTCGGTCTTCTTTCTCTTTTTCTAGTTCCCTATTCTCTCTCCCTCACTTTGCCCTTCTATTAGAACTCCCCTTTGTGTTCCTTGTTCTTCTCCTCCGTTTTGTTCCCCCATTAGTTGCAGGTTGAAGCCTTGATGCATCTATCATTTTTGGTGTTTTCTTTGAGGCAATGGCAGAGGGCATGACAACACGATATAAGGCACTCGAAGAATTCATTGCTCGATTGTCGAAGGAACTGAAGGAAATCGTGGTGTCTGTACTGCAACATGCAGACGGCCTCGTTGCAAATACTTCCACTACTGGACAATTCTAACAATTCCTCACAGAAATCCGCCATTCCATGAACCGACTTGAACTCCAGTCCTTGCCATTAGCAAACCCCCTTTGCTTCTCACTCCTTTGTTTATGGCTTCACCCACTGTTCATTCCCACCCACCGCTGCAAAACCCACCCATTTCGTTGCCAATACCACTGGATGTGCCAATTTTTGCTCATCTACAGCTACCCAAACCCGAAATTCCATTCTTTTCAAGAGAAGACGTCATCGGCTGGTTGTTCCAAATTTGGTGCTTCTTTTTGTTCCACCACACCCTGAATAGAAACTCACCATCGCTGCCTTCTACATGATAGGGGCTACACTTCAGTGGTACTAATGAATGCATGCCACCAGATAGCTCTCCACCTAGGAGATGTTTTCCAGAGACCTGGAACTTTGATTCGGGCCATCCTCCTACCTCAACTATGAAGCAATTATGTACAAGCTGCGCCAGAACACCACTGTGGCCACCGATATGGCTGACTTAGAGGCTTTCTCCACTCACACTCCAGGTTTGACCACCAGTAATCTTCTCAATTGCTTCATTTCAGGGCTCCGTGATGATGTCCTGCGTGAACTACTTTTGCTGAAACCTACCTCTCTATTGAAGGCTATTGTTATGGCCAAGCTAGTGGAGGAGAAAATTGAGGCAGGATGACCTTCCGTCCAACAACCACCAGCACCAAGCCTATGCTTCACCCCGCAATGGCTATGCCAAAACTGTATCCACCACTAACCCTTTCACCCAAATTACTTATAAAAAAATTGACCTCTGCCAATATGGCCTCACGCCGTGAGCATGGGTTATGCTTCAATTGTGATGAACACTTTACACCGGGCCACCGGTGTAAGCCTCGTCAATTTTTATGTATGTTAACTGAAGATAACGGTTCTATTCAGCCGAAGACCCTCCTACAACAATTTTCCTACATGCACTAGAAGGCCATTGTGCCCCTTCTACTCTGCTGCTGCAAGGCTTGCTATCAAGATATTCTGTAATTGTACTGGTGGACAATGATTCTATCGACAATTTCCTGCAGACCCGATTGGCCAAACATCTAGGCCTTACGATAGAGCCTTCCCAATACCTTAAGGTCACATTAGGCAATGGGGATTCTCTCCATTGTAAAGGATTGTGCTCTAATGTTGTGGCTACGTTGGGCTTCTCTAAATTCCATGTGGATCTTTATTTATTAACCATTTATGGAGCTGATATGGTTCTCAAAATTCAATGGTTGGCAACTATTGGGCCGGTGATATTTGATTACAAGGCTCTGTGGTTGAATTTCACGCACAAAGGAACACAACTCACTCTACATGGCTTGCAAAAAGCTGCCGTCTCCACTCTAACCCTGGGTCAACTGAGGAGGATTCCTCCAATTTGAGATGAACGAAATCTTTCGACCGGTGCTGCGTAAGTTTGTTGTATTTTTTGATGATATACTGAAATATAATTCTACATGGGAGCAGCATTTCCAACATATCACCAATGTCCTCCAAATTCTGTGAGACAATCTCTTCTATGCCAAGAAAACAAAATGTGCCTTCGGATGCACTTGAATATCCTACTTGGGCCAAATGTTCTTAGGACATGGGGTGGCTGTCGACCCCTCTAAGATTGAAGCAATGCAACAATGGCCTATACTGGTCAATATTAGACAATTAAGGGGATTTCTCGGGTTAGCTGGGTACTACTAGCGGTTTGTGGCTCACTATGCATAGATTTTCACACCGCTTACACAGTTATTGAGAAAAAATGCCTTTGTCTAGATTAGGGAGGCTGATACAGCCTTCAGTTCTCTCAAGGCCACCCTTCCACTCCTGTCCTGGCACTTCCAGATTTCTCTCAACCTTTCATCATCCAAGCTGATGCATCCGGCAATGGCGTAGGCACTGTACTCCTACAATCCGGGCACCCAATTGCATTCTTTAGTCGGAAGCTTGGTCCACATCTGCGAGCCTCTTCCACTTACCTTCGAGAATTTATTGCCATCACCGAAGCCGTAAAGAAATGGCGCCAATATCTCTTGGGCACCAAATTTACTATCCAAACTGATCACCGGTCTCTTAAGGAACTGTTGAATCAATTTATCCATCCCCCAGAACAACAACAATAGATCACCAAACTAATGGGATTCGACTTTGACATTGTCTACAAGCCCGGAATGGACAATACCCCTGCTGATGCCCTGTCACAACTGCTGGAGGGAACCTACTCTGCTCTCCACGCGGTGTCCAAGCCTATGATTGCACTGCTAGAGGCTCTCCGTAAATTTTACAGTAATAATCCAGCTTTAGATGCATTTGTTGCCTCCCTTCAAGAACATCCCGGAGATTTCGAGCATTATTCCTTGCATGATGAGTTAATTTTCTATGAGAATCACATCATGGTACCCACTGACTCGACTTTACAGGAGCTAATACTGTAGGAATTCCATAATTCTCCCCTGAGGGGGGATACGTTGGGTTCCAACGCACCCTTGCCAGAATTGCCGCCACCTTCTATTGGCAGAATATGAGAAAGGAAGTGCGTGATTTCGTGCTAAATGTGCAATCTACTAGCAAGTGAAACCCCTCACCTCGGCTCCTCCAAGGCTGCTCCAATCACACCCATCCCAGGTAAAACTCGAACCTCCATTTCTATGGATTTTATTATCCATTTACCGCCTTCAGAAGGAAAAACGATGATTTTTGTAGTAGTAGACCGGCTGTCTAAATATGCCCATTTCTCCCCATTAGGTACCCATTTCACAGCTACTGGTCTTGCAGAGGTGTTTGTCAAGGACATTTGTCGTTTGCATGGTTTCCTCACTGATATTATCTCGGATCAAGACCCTGTTTTTCTGAGTATCTTCTAGCGAGAGCTCTTTAAATCCCAAGGAACTAAGCTGTCCACGAGCAGTTCGTATCACCCACGAACGGACGGGCAAACGAAGGTAATTAATCGCCGTTTAGATGATTATTTGAGATGTTTTGCAATTGACAATCCTTCTAAATGGGTCCAGTATTTGCTGTGAGTTGAATGGAGTTATAACACAGCTTGGAACTCTTCCACTAAAATGACCCCCTTTGAAGCAGTGTACGGCAACCAACCTCCCTCATTAACTGACCATGTTTGGGGTTCTTCCGTGGCATCGGTTGATGAGTTATTAACTGAGCTCTCTAATATTCTCACCACTTTAAAAGCCAACCTTCAACATGCTCAACTATGCATGAAAAATTAGACGGATGCTCATCATTCAGACAGAGAATTTCGGGTTGGAGATTGGGTCTACGTCAAGCTACAGCCTTACCGTCAAACCACCATGGCACATCGACAATCCAACAAATTAGCTAAACATTATTATGGACCCTTCTGTATACTAGACCGAATATGACCAGTTGCATACTGTCTTCACCAACCATATTACTCTATAATTCACAATGTTTTTCATATCTCCCTACTTAAAAAATGTCATGGAGACCCTATGCTTCAACAGCACCATGAACTGCCGCCGGAGGCTATGGGTTCCCATCCTCTAATAATTCGTGTTCAGCTTCTCGACTTCCCAAAAGTTCTTCAGCATGGGAAGTTTATCCCCTAGTTCCTCGTCCTCTGGAAATTTCACGCCCCCACGGAGGCAACCTGGAAACCAGCTCTACAGATTTTGTCCATGACTTCCCTACATTCAATCTTGAGGGCAAGGTTCTTTTTGACGAGGACAACAATTTTACAGGTCTGATTGACTCGGCTACCCTTTTACTTAACATATTTTTAACTCTTTTTTCCATTATATTCCCAATTTCTATTTTTCTTTATTGTTTGCTCAAATTTTATTCTAAAACCAATTTTATTCTATGCAAAAAAAAAAAAAAAACCATTATTAGTACAATTAATTTCACCTTTATAATAAAGTGCCTTTGATGTCATGTACATATCAACATACAACTAAAAAATGTGACCACATTTGACCTGACTTTTGTTCCTTCTTTTTTTTTTTTTTTTTTGTGGTGCAAATTAGCCAAATTGGTTGACTATTTGTCTCAATGGATGAACTGCGAGGCATAATGGAGACGGTTGAAATTAGCCAACCTAAAAGGGCAATCGGCCCAGAAGTACGGCTCGCTGACCCAAAGGGTGGCCAACGTCCCAATTGACTGGAGATAATCATCGGCCGGCCGGATATGACTCAAATCGAGTATGGTCCACGATCCCGTTCCCGCGCACAAGAAATCACCTGGCTTAACTAATCAAGATTTGAAATATTTTTTCAGATTATAATCTCCTGAGGAAAGAAAACTCCCAACTCATCGCATCTCCTGTGACGAAAAGCCTAACATTTGTTGTGCACAGTATCTCTGCAAGGAAGGAAGGAACCTTCCCGACCGATCTTGATTGCCATAGATGGCATTAGCAATCCCTCGCCGAATGGAAGGAATCTTCTCAATGTAGCTAACAACTAGCCTTGCCACCCAAGCAAAAGCGAGGAAGTTCCATCACTATAAAAGGCCATCGAGACAGACTCTAGGGGCACACCCTCTTTAGTGTTCAAATTGACATTAGTAATCCCGCTCTAGAACAGACCCACAAGTGTCATTCTCCCTTCCAACTGTTCACTCTTTGTCGACCCAATGTCCAGAAAAGCTGCTCTCCATAGGCGCACCACCACCAAAAGCCGCTCCACGCTGAGTGCCACCTCCGAGTGAAACTCATGAGTTCCTTTCCCCACATCATTCTCAATAAATTGTCTTCGCATTCTTTATTTTGGATGAAGGATTACTGTTGAGTGTCAAATAATAAACTGAAAAGTGAATCCCATCATCTTTCTCTGACGTTCTATCTTTTGTTGTGGTGTATAAGATTCATACCAATAAGTACAGAAATCATGTTCCATGTCCAATCGAACCAGAGACTTAGTTGTACCTGAATCCATCAATGACTCAGATCTAGGACGCATCAGGGCTTGAACGGACCAAAACTGAAACCTAGACCACGCCATGCGGGTGATATTCCAAATGTTCTTTAATTAAAAGATTCTTTTAGTTTTCTTAAAATCTCCATACAATATAAAAGTGATGAAACAAAATTGGCAACATGCCATAGTTTAGTGAGGAGGCCAAAGGTGTGCCCTAAATGAGGAAGAAAGAGCAAAGAGGATATGAGAATTACCTTTAGTTGTTAGGATTCAGCTTGGATACAAATAACCGGATATAGCGGAATAAAATCTAAACCCCCCGTCAAATATCAACCACAAAACTCGTAAACACAAAAGGCACAATAATATACAATATTTCTAATGTGACAAACAATTTTCAATTAAAAAAAAATTATGGGACAAATTTCGAATAAATCTCATATAATAATAATATCGGATATAAATAACCCCTTCTAAAATTCCTTCACTATAATCCCAAGTGAAGAATGGTTAATTATACCCCCTCAACACACTTAACAATTCATAAGAGAAAGTACAACGAGAACCAATAGCAATCACATAAAATACGTCATAAAAATTCATTGTAGAACAATGTACACGATCTTAACGAAGAGCAAAACTCAAATCTAACCTCAATCGAATGCCGAACCCCTTCATCTTCTCTCTTTTCCTCTTATCTCATTCTGTGAGAAATCACATCAAGTGCGATTTTATATTGTGAACCGGTACTTGAGCACCCGTTAGATGCACCTCGAGCTGGGGCACCACTGGAATTGACGCTCGAGCGCTTGGTTGCGCACAACAGATACTATAATTCGCATACCTCTGATTGATTATCACATAAATATTGCATGACCCTTCAACATTTGTTTTCCACTTGAATGACCCTACGTTTATTGTGATACTCATAAGAGAGTAACCAAAAATCCAATATTAGTTACTATCTTTTTGTAAAGAGTCCCCACCACTTTGCTGCGTAACAGGAGACTTTCATAAACCTGTTTCCACCAACATGCTCCGATAGCTTACTTATTCTTTATGATAAATCATCAAACTTTTGAAGATTCAAAGAGACATGTATTTTCTTTTAATGAACGGCTAGTATTATCTTTGAGGGTAAAATAGAAAGGGGGGAAAAAAACCTACTTCACAATACCAAAGCATCCCAAGAGAACAGCTAAAGGTAAAGAGAAAAGGCTAAAGACCCAAAGAAAACATCAAAATAGCTTTACGAGTAATAGCTTTACAGGTATTCGTATTACTAGTTCTAACATATGGCATCTTGGAATCACCTTATCAATGGGGCTTCCTTCTCTCACAGAACCCATCCAAACCTGGACAGCACAAAAAGCATATCGAATGCATAAATATACAAGTCTTCGGCAGCAATTGAAAACCATTCTCAAACCATGCTTGTGTTGAATAGGGCATTGCAATCGAGAAATGGTAAGAAGTGCGCAATAGTATTATATCAGTAGGAGATGTGCTCCAGTTACCCCTTAAGGACAACTAATTATGCTAGATTTTGTGATTTTTGGAATAGAGAAAAGAACTGTTAACCCAATAGAAATGACAAAATTTTCCAATGTTCACAGTAAAACTAAGGCTTTAAGGGATGTATATTATAACATATGAACATAGGTGGATTCACTGGTGGCAGAAGCAGTGTGTCGCCAAAGGAAATGATGTAGAATAAGCCACACTGCGCCTCATTGAAAAAGCCAAGGAATAGAAAGGTCTATCATTGGAAAGGCTTCGAGATGAGCTTCAGCATGGAAATAGAGAAAACTTGATTTTCCCTAATTTTGAGGACTAAAAAGGCCACTTTCCCCCATTGTTGGGCCCTTCTATCTGTAGTTAAACTATTTTTACTGTCTAGAAGGGATGGCTTTGAGTGAATTTAGAGATGTTTTTATGAGTGGGTTAAAGGTGGTTTATTTGCAGCATGATCTGAGGGATAATCTAAAAACATCTCATTAGTAGTATCTTACCGAATAACTGAAGCAAATCAATAAACTTTTAGCATCTAAAATAGCTTCAACAAGATGAAACATACCCCATGGATACTCCTTATTCCAAATGCACAAATATGAGTAAGGCTGCAAACATAGCAACAAGTAAAAGTGAGATCCTGGAAGAACATCTCAAATATCTACAAACCCATAGACAATGCACATTCACATAAAGGGAATGCTTGGAAAACAGTCTTGGGACAAGCTCATGAGACATGGCACCCATCTAACTATCTATCTGGGTTGATCTGTTAGTGTGGATAGATGGATGGCACGCCACATCATTGGAATTGTCCCAAGGGTGCCTAAAAGGTTTCTCTAACGCCACTCTTCCGTGTAGCTGCTCTAAATTGCAGTGGATCAATTATCAAGAGAGGACTTGAGTCACAGGAACGACAAATTTACTGCTTCAAATTCCCACCACATTAGCATCAGAAAATGATGATATGGACTGATATGTCATGTCAATTTCATAGTGAAGAAAAATATTAAAACAAAGTAATATTTTTGGATACAAGAAAGAGGATCAGTTCAGCCACCGGAAAACTCACTGGAGGTTCTTCATAGTGCTTATGGCACTTGAAGAAATTATAAATTGCCAACACAGTGCACGTAATAATGCCAGCGTAAGTAATCTTTTCCCAGTATGCCAGCTCATCTGAAAATTTTCAAATTACACATAAGAAAATCAGACGTCCAATTGACATCAATCTCACATATATATGGTTTTTTTAGGGGTGAGCGTTCTCAAAGCAATTACAATGTCCAAGGGAGAGAGAGGCAGGAAGGGGAGCAATTCAGTACAGAAGCAATGAAAATGAAACCCTTAGAACTTACACGCATACGCTAGAAGAGAGAAGGGAAAAAATAAGGGTCCAAAAATTGAATGTTAAACATCTACTACGACAGTGAAACCCTAGCAAATGATCGGAAAACTGTTGTACATTTTGTGATTGACTGTAAGATCGAAACCATGGGCAAGGAGAGAGAGGAGGAAGGTGGGTTACATTCATCATCATGACGGATGGAGCAAGCGAAGCCTAGATTAAGAATTTCAGTGATGATCGCCACCGCGAACGGCCGATTGAACACCGGGTCTCAACTTCCCCAACATCATCACCATTTATATTTGCTGCGTATTCAAGTACGTTTTCAACTCGATTGATTTACTGCCCTCTGTTTCTATTCCTGCATTTACCTCATAATAAGGGGTAGCGCTCGTTGCTTTTTTTTTTTTTTTTTTTTGGGGGGAGGGGGGATTCATTAGGAATAAAATTAAAGAAGAATGTGTCCAGAATTAATAGGTTAGTAAAGAGGTGTTATGATCATCCCATTGAGACGTCTCACGTATTCACTTAATAGCTATAATTAAAAATTAGATAGATTAATGATTGAAATTGAATAATCAATCATTCGATTTAATATCTATTATTCATTTATCTAAATTACAATCTAGGTGGTAGTCGAGTATGGTTTAGATAGTAGGCTCGTTTCTGCATATTCATTTTGGAAGCAGGGGACGAGTTGATACAAATCAAGCTATCTAATTATCAAATCTTTCTCTTGAAATATAAGTGATTTGATTTTAGTGATCATACCCACATCATTATCGTTAAACTAAACGATAAATCACGAGTAGGTATTACATTGCAAAAGAGAATAAGAGAACCTTTGCAAGTGCAAGAGAAATAAATGTTTTTTAATCCTATTTCTTCATACAATTTTTAAAAACTATTTTTTGCAAACTTATTGAAAAAAAAAAAAAACTAATTATCAGGATTAAGGAAAGGCTATAATTTCTATACTGCATGTAAATGATTAGGTAGTTGGCATACCCATTTGTAGATGATGATGATCCCATGCTTCTACAAGTTCTTTATTGATGCATAAGCTGATATATGCAGATTATAGCACTCTGCATCCCATGAGAAGTCCTTCGTCATGGCATCTACAATCCTTTGCTTCCACTTCAATGGTCTGTTTTCCTGCAGACGGAAACATACATACATACATAAATAGATATTTTTTTCTCAAAGAATTTTGCTAAGCAATGAAAGGAGAAATCTTCAAATTAAAAATACTAAGGCAGGGGTAGAAGAGGAATAAAGTTTCTCCATAGAATCAATTTGCTAAGCAAGGAAGTACAGACGATTTCATCGAGAGCTTCTATTAATGACATGTTTGCGAAGGTCGAGTTGATGTACTGGGCAAATTGAGTGCTTTCCAAGTCATGGTCTACATGGTGCCTGTTTGAAGGAACACGCAGTTCACAAAATGAGTTCAATTAGCAATTTGTGTAATCTTCCAGCACGGGAGAAATTAAGTGGTTACCTGAATCCTTTACCAATGGAGGCCATTGCTATTGGGGCAGCACCATATTTTAGGGCCTTGAGCTACATATAACCAACATAATTAGTCTGTTAGAAATGGGCTAGAATTTCCAGTGAAGTAATAGGTTAGATGTAGCCAAGGATTTAAGCATATCACCAGCTGTTTGGCTGACGAAAGGGAATAATAAATAAAACAGAAATTATTAGAATAAGTATTACCATGAATAAAACAAGAATAATATTATATTATTTGGTTTATGTATAGAATGAATATTTCCTCTAGAAATAAGGTGAGAATACTACCACAGTTGCTGAAGGAGGGGCGGGGATGGCGGCAGAGGACCAGAGGGTGGACCGGCTGGCTGACCAGCGTCAATGGGTGTCGTTGGAGGTGGTCCATGTTTAGAGGTGGCCAGGGATGTTGTAGTAGGGTAGGGGAGGGTGGGATATGTAATTAATATTCCACTTATTGGGTGATAAATAAACTCACCTCTTACATCTCACTTATTTGGTAATAAATATTCACAGGTAATAATTATTCTTAGTCCTTGTTTTGCATCTAAAAGAAGTAATGAGAATAAGATAGAAATAAATATTAATGGTGATATTTATTCCCATCTAATTCCTTCCAACCAAACATGATATTAGCACTTCAATGACAGATCAAAAGGATGCATACCGGGACCTGAAGCACCGGTTCATCATAAGACTGACACAAGATTATGTCTGACCCAGCAAATATTAGATGCGATAAAGCTTCATCATACTCATTTATAAACCTCCAATGGGAATCCTGCAGGCATTAATGCACAGTGCTGATGCTTGATTTCTATATCAATAAATGATGTGTATACTGAATAGTACGTGAACATTTTCATCCAGTGTGAGATATTGGATATTTTAGGTACAGAAGAACTGGTACGGGTCGACAATGGCATTGTTGTCCAGGTATCTATCACTATGAAACAATCAGTAGTTGCTTCCTTAGTTATACCTCATTGGAATTAAATTTTTCAATCCTATTCATCCCATCAAAATTTAATAGTTTTCAACTTTTGCCAGAGTTGGAGAAGAAGATTAAAATGAAACAGCCTAAGTATGTATAGGACCAATATCTACTTACGCATTGCAAACCTTTAGTTTAATTATTAATATATTTATATCTAAATTTGTTTTAGTTATAATTATTTTAGTGGGTCAATTAATAAATTTTATAGGGTCAAATATTCAATAAGGTCAATAAAAAATTTCAGTTCAATTATAGATATATCTAATTTTTCTTTTATTTATAATTATCTTTTAGTGGGTCAATTGATCCCATACCTAATGGGGAGGATCCACCCCTAACTTAAAAGGTAAAATAGATGATATCACTCCCAAGCTACACCTAATATATACCTACTTTAAGCCTACCAGATTATCAAATTTTCAGAGCTGTTAAGGTGAACATAAAATTAGACTCTAAAGAAACCCTATGGTCCAGATAAAAACATAAAAATTGAAGGATTCAGATTATATCTCTATGTAATCTGGACCCTTCAATTTTCATGGTTTGATTTGGGTTGTATAGTTCACTTTGGTGCCCAATTTTGTGTTCACCATAACATGACTCCAAACTTTTCCCAAATGTGCAACAAATCAGAATAAATTAACACCAAAGATCATATTAAATACAAGATGAGCAGTCTTCTGTACCTTCAGCTGTTCCTGAAAAGAGTTCAGTGACCTGTTGATGCTTGGTACTTCGCTAACTCCCATGAAGACAAACTGCCACCAGTACCAATTATACAGAAAGGAAGTCAAGCCTCCCAAAACATTTCATTTGAGAATTCCACCAGCTAATGCAACCAACACTTTCTTAGTCACCCAAAACAAAATTGCCACAAGTATTCTATTTCAAGAGCTGCTATCACCAGGTAACTTTTCATATTCATTGCCAAAGTCAATATTACCCAAAGCCTTCAGAAAAGAAGATGATATATGCATACTATAATACTTTTCCAGACAAAAAGATCATAAATGAATATGATAGGAATTGACAACCTGAATATTCTGCATGGAAGCAATTTTTATAACACCCATCAAATTCTCCAGATCAACATCTGAAACTTCAGAATTGATGCATCCAACCTGACAATGCATCATTTATAAGTCTTACTCTATAAAAATGGGAAGGAGATCAAGAAAAACTATGACAAGTAGCGTGAAAAAAGATTTGAAGCATATTACTAACGGTGAGGATTTCATTCAGGCAGCTTGGACAACTAGAGTTATAAATAGGTCAAATGTATTTTAATGTGTTGTTATAATCATGGCCGTTCAAATTGTTTGGATGAAGCCCTCATCATTGGAATTATAACAGAAGACAAAACATAGGACCCCAATAGGACTCATATTTAACGGGATTAATACCACATTGAATAGCTGAGCAAATAATCATAACGTCCAAGACAGAAATCCTATATATTCATGGTGTGCAAGCCATACGCCCAAGGTTTGGGAAGTGAAGTGTGAAATCTACTAATGTATATAAAGCTCCTTCCAAGGTAAGTGCAAGGTACATAGACAGGGATAACCCATTATACAGACTGATTTTAGAGGACAGAATGCAAATAACACATTTAAGTGTGATGTCAAATACTACCTGGACATGCACCACTTACAAGAACAGAGGAAGCACACTCAGATAATCCAGTTTGCTGCTGCAATTCAGCTTTACAAACAGCTTTTCCTTTCATATCAGTTGCAGTATAGTTTTCTGGAATAAGTTGGTCCCTGGAAGGATCCCATGTCGAGTTTTCAAATCCATAAGGAGCAATTAGCAGCTTGTCCCTATATTCCAGTATAGGAGTGTAAGCAACAAGAAAGTATAAGAAATTATCAACTTCTACTCATATACTGTACCCAACCAACTGACTACATACTATGAATTAATTTCATTGCATGAAGCAAACGGAAAGAGGAATATGTGAGAGTACTTATATCCAGTCAAATATATAGCATAAGAGCATTACTTGTGCATGGCTATGGTTGGTTCCAACCCATGACCAAGACTCATGATTCTCCCTTTTGAATGCATGGATGACATGACAACAACTTTATTGGAATAAACAACTCCACCCTTCAAATTAAGACAGAATATCAGAAACTCATTATGTGCAATTTCACAAGCGCTACTTACTGATTAATAACAGAAACCTCAGGCAACTAATAAATGAAAATATGAGGGGATTCATTAATTTCTTGAAATGCTCCTGACAAAATATATGATTAGAAATAGATGGAGAATAATAATGGAAGACAACAGCCCGGTACTTTCAGTTAAGGTCAAATAAATTCCATGAAATAGACAACTCAAAATGTTACCTTCAAGATGTTAATAAGATGTGTCTTAGTATTGTCTTGCAAGCGATCAGCGCGATGGAGTCTGAAAGGATCAAGCCCACAGAGCTCTAACTTAACAGGTTGCTCGAGACACTATCACCACAAGAGTATTTTCAGAGGGTACATGATAATGTAAAGTTCAACAATCCAACAATAAAATGGAGAAATAGCAACTAACTTGCCTGTGAATTGAGACTTTGGCAAGTTAACAGTATTCTGGTAGCTCCAAGTCCCTACAAATTGTGGAACCAAAAACATGTTTTACTAGGATTCTCTCAATGAACTACAGATCTCCCCATAAAGAATGAATCTAGTCTCAAATTAAAAGACAAAACAAAGCCCTCTCAAGACAAGGCTTTTTTAGAAGAGGGCATGTCAGTGCCTACAACCGTCTCATTGTTCTCAAGCAATATGACATTTCATGGCAGCATCCTTGTTTGTAACCAATTTTCAACGAATCTTTTCAGCCGAATGTAACAATACTCACTGCAGATATTGTTTACAGGGTAAACACCAAACATTTAGGGCTCATGACCACTTTTCATTAGGCAAATACATTTATCACACAATCTCTTAGCAAATACTCTTCCAGCCATCAATCCATATGCAAGGACATCCAAATCGATGTTACAAGAATTTTACTAGATGGCTACCTTATATTTGTATCATAAAGGTGACAAAAAAACAGTTCTGATTTATTGGTTGCCATTTTGTGAAACTAATCACTCCTAATTTTACCTGGTTAACAAATATATCCCAGAAGAGTGGCCCAATGATAGCTGTCTCCCAATTGTGTATGTGCAAAACATCAGGATGTTTTCCCGATTTCACTATATAATCCAATGAAGCACGAGAGAAATATGTGAATCTGCAAGCATATAATGAATAAACATTTAGGAAATTATTTAGTGTCAACACAGAACAAAAAGAAATGTAGTTGAATACAGTGATCAAGCATATGTAAACACAGACCAAATTCTATCAGCTAACACCAATCTAATTAAATAGAGTTGATCAAAGATGGCCTGACCATCTGATCTAGTTCTCCCATGCCCGAATTTGGCTGGGTTTTGGGTAGTTCCCTTCATGGCCTGATAATGAATAAATTGTTTAGATACATAGAGCTGATCTATGATGCCCATAAATCCATAAGTTTTCCCAAACAATTGCTTCCACAAAAAAAAAAAAAAAAAAGCTGGTTCATTACAGATTGCTGCTACAAGTTTACCTAACATGTTCACCAAAGCCACCAAATTGATCTTTTTGATATTTAAAAGGCACAAATTACTTTTCTTTGATTCGTTGTTTGGTGAAAAAAATCAAACAAATTCTGTTTATTTTTCCCATATGTAAGTGCAGGGGGCCAATTACCCCAAGAAGTGCAGGGGACCAATTACCCAAAAAATGTTGCCATTAATGGAACACGCACAACACCGGCACAACGGAAACAAATTTGAATCCCTCCGCCAAATATCGGCCACCAAATACCATAAGAGCACAAGGAACAATAATCAAGCACACAATATTGCACAATAATATTTAATGTAGAAAACTCTCTCAACCAAAGAAAAAAACACAAAACAAACTTTGAAAAACTCCATTATAAAAGAGTCTAATTACAAAAATAATCCTCCAAGATCCCTTCACAACAATGTGTGAATGGCAAGTTGGAAACAATGCCAATACTGCTAACAACCCACTAGAGAAAAATACTTGAAAAAAAGAGTAACCAAAAAGATAATACATACTAGAAATGAAATTAAAACAATATACAAGAACTTGGCGAAGGATAGAACTTGAATACGACTTTAATTGGATGCCGATACTCTTTTCTCTTCTCTCTTCCTATGGTGCCCCTTGTGTCAAATGACCTCAAATCTTCCCTAAAATTGCATTAATACTTTTTATATTAGCATCGGTGGACGTGCACCCATCATACATGCATCAAATGCAACTCCCATTCACAAGCTACATATGTGCGCCCTTCAAATTCTCCTCAGACTTGGGGTCTCACCAAAAGTTGCTGAAAACGGTGCATATTTATCCCTCGGGCACTTATCAAGAGCTAAAATTTGGTTCATGTTAGTACAAGCAACTATCATACACATCCCTTAAAAATGCTTTTGCTTAAGTGAATTCTCGCTCCAAAATTGTGCAAACCTCTAGATGATTTGTTCATATGGAGTGAGAGTCACAAGGGAGAGATTCAAAAGTTAACAAAAAAAGTGCATGGGGCTATTTTGGTTTATGCCTGTGTATCACAATGAAAATACTAGAACTCTATTTTCGATAAATAAGTTCTAGGAAAAATAAAAGAACATACCAGGCCTAATGGGCGGCCCAGCCCACACCCATGTTTTCTTCATGCATGGGCTTGGCCATTTGCTTTGGCCCCACACCCAGGCCAGGCAAAGAATGTTTGCACATTTTTGTTAGTTGGCCTAGCTCTAACCTGATTTTGATTAGCCCTAAATCAAAATTATACCTTTAATTAAACCAATAGTTTTGGTGGTTAACAAAATTTAAATTGCATGGCAGTCATGACTCAAGAGTCAACCATCGTAGAGAAAATGGGTTGGAAGTTTCGTAAGTCATCTGACCTTCAAAACTAGGAAAAGTTGAAATGATAAATAGCAAACAATGGCAGGAAATTTTAAGAGAAAATTAGAGTAAAGGTAGCCTAACCAAAGAAATAATCAAATAAAAAGCAAGGTGAACAATTTAATGATTTTATAGATTGAATAAAGTAATACTGTTATGTGGTGTTGGGATGCATACTTATTCCCCACGTATACTGTCACAAGTAGAAATAGTTAACAACAGGAGAAGGTGGATTTGTTTATTCCGAAACTAGTGTAAATAGATATCCCCAATGATGGGGGAGGGCATGGGGATGATAGCAGACTTGGCAGCAGCGGTGGCGGTGGAAAAAAACAATGATGCTTGTAGTAAAGGGTGAATCCAGTATTTTTTCAGTGGGGTTGGTAACCTTATAATTTAATTATTTTTTAACAATGTAAATTTAAAGTACTTATGTTATTATTTTTTATAAGAAAGATAAAAATCAACTAATCTTAGAGAAATAAGTGAGTCCCAATGACCATAAATAAATTTAATTGGGTCAATTAAAAAATTCATTGAAACTACAAAGAACTCGTTCAATTACTGAAATTTTATATTTAATTTTCTGTGTATATCTATAATTTTTTTTCTAGAGCAGGGTCAATTACCCCTCTTCCTCTCACATATGTCCGCCCTTGGCTGATGGTGACTGTGGCGACGAGGATGATGACAATGGTACTCATACTATGGCAATGGTGGTGCAAATAGTGGCAGCAACTGTGGTGATTGTGGAGATGGTTATGATATTGGTGGTGGCAGCGGCAACAACAATGACTGGTGTCCGATGGATGCCATGGCATTAGTATTAGTGGTTATACTTGTTCCTGAATTCCCCAGGTGCACAAAATAATGTGATATTTATTCCAACCATATTCTCAGATAATCTATATTCCATTCCCGCTTTTATCAGTTCCAAAAACTAAACATTACATTAAGATTAAATTTCTACTCCAAAAGCTACCAATAGCAATATTCTGACTCTCCCAAAAGTTACCAATAGCCACTTTAATATTCACTTTATTATCTGCCTCACCACATATGCCTACTGTACTCATTTTATTTGTTTTATTATTATTTTTTGGTTTAATCGCTTTTCTAGGAACTAAAAAACTGTTCTTTATGACCAAGAACAAATATCAGCCATTAAAGGGCATCATGTCCATTGAGCAATGGCAGCAAGAAGATTGGACATCCAAGAAAAAGAACTCACTGCAATCCTCCAGCATGTCACTCAAAGAGTCCTCAAAATTCTCTATTAGGAAGACAAGGTTCAGCCATCCACAAAACGTGAGTGCATATTATGCCTAAGGCATTATAGTCATTTACTAGATTGGTGAGTCTTAGGATCATTGTTTAAATTAAGTCATGAGCTCAAACATTAGAAACCACATGCTGTTTGGAAATATTTCTGCTTGTAATTTTCTTCTTCTTTTATGTCATGAGCTCGAACATTAGCAACCACATGCTGTTTGGAAATACTTCTGCTTGCAATTTTCTTCTTTTATGTTATGAGCTCAAACATTAGAAACTCCACGTTGTTTGGAAACATTTCTCCTTGTGTTTTTCTTCTTCTAAATAATATTCTGGATAAATTTGCCACAAATCAAAATTGTTCAAGGTATAAAATAAACAAATAAAAAAACAGGCCATAAACTAAATGAATATAAAAAAAAGAAAAGGCTAGGCAATAAACCAACAGAAATTGATGTCTGTGCAGTTGACAACTGCCATTCCAACAGTTTTTTTTTTTTCGCTAACTTCACAATTGATGATGCTTTCAGGCCCTTATTTAAATCCCACACTTAAAGTATGGTGCCTCTGACTGGAGTGAATTAGGCTTCAGATGAACTTCACCCTGTCTATTTCAACATACATCTCAAACAAGAAGCCCTAGCGGTCCTCTTTGTTTGACTAGTCTCCAACATAATCTATCAATCTGATTCAGGTACATACAGCAATTAAGATCCTTGTTGGTAGTTGGGTGAGGATGTCTAAAAGGCAGTAAAGATGAAAAGAGGGTACTATAAGGCACGGCAACATTATAGGATTAACAAAAATATAAAGAGCATAATAGATTAGCAAAGAAAGTAGTAAGCGTAGAGCTTATGATGGTTGTACATTAAGTTAGCAACCAAAGAGCAAGAGGGGCATTACAAACTGGCTAGGGAACAACAAAAAAGGAGTAAGGATCTAGGTAAAATTAAATGCATTAAAGGTAAAGATAACTCTGTATTAGCAAAAGAAACTAACATAAAGACAGTGAAACTATTTCAATATGCTATTCAGTGAAAAAGTAGTATGTCTAAATCAAGAAGTTTGGTGAAATGCAAAAAACAATTTTATTATGTCTGTAAAATTAAAGTTCAAGAAGCTAAAAATGCACTTAAAGGATGAAAAGTGGTAAATGAGAAGACAAGCTGGCCTTGAAGTCTGGAAAGGAAAATGCTAAGGAATTTGTGGGGAGGTTTGGAAAACTATATTTAATATGATTTTAAGAACCAAAAGAATGACAGATGAATAAAGAAGCACCACTTTAGTGCCTCAATAAAAGACAAGGAAGAAATTCAAAATTGTGTTGACTGTCTTGGTGTTAAATTGTTGAGTCATGTGGTGAAACTTTGGGAAAGAGTAATTGAACAAAACTAAGAAAAAAATAGATGTGTCTAAAAATCAATTTCATTACATGTCAAAACGCTCAATAAACATAGATATGCAATTGTTGAGAAGGTTAATAAAGAAACTCTAGGAAGCCTAATAATAACATCTCTAGGGAAGTCTTATGGTGGAAATGAACAAGCAAAAACATATAGATGTCATTAAGGATATAGACGAGATAATTACTAGAGATAAAAATGTAGGATTAGATATTAAGAATTTCCATATCACAATAGGAGTGCATAAAGGTTAACTTTAAGTCTTAACCTATTTGCCTTAGTTATGGATGAATTGGAGACATATTCAAGATGAGATGGCATGGTTTATGTAGTTCATGGAGGATAATGTCATGGTGGATGAAACTAGAACGAGAGAGGAAGCAAAGTTAAAACTATGGACAAAGGCAATTAAAAGGGTTTACATAAGTAGGCATAAAAAACATATAGTATTGTTTTAATAATTCAAAACGGAATAATGAACAAACAAAATGAGTGATGAAGAGATTCCTTAAAACAATAATTTGGGTTTCTTGGATCCATAATTCAAGAAACTAGAAAGATCAATAACGATGTGATATATAGGATTAACTTACATGGATTAAAATGGATGGGGAGTACTTTGGGATCAAAAGCTACCTATAAAATGGAAAGGCAAATTTTATATGATACTTCAAAATGTTAGGCTACTAAAAAACCATGTGTGCAAAACATGTTTTACAAGGTTGAGAATGTTAAGAATGGTTAGTGTGGCCTCTTTGAAAGATAAGGTAAGGAATGAGCATATCCATCACCAAACAGATGTCACACCTATACAAGGTAAGGGTAGGACAACTAAGGTAGTGTGGTGTGCCTAATGAATCAGAAAATGCAGTTGATTGAGGCTAGAAGCATGAGGAAACAAAGATGTAGGCGTAAGGGGTGCAATAAAGACGGGTATGAAATAGCTTCTACTTTCAGAACATAATACACTAAACTAAGTGAAATGGTGAAACCGGATGCTTAAAGACGACCCACTTAGGGGAATAAAGGATTTGTTGATGTTCATGTTATTAAGTAATCCATTCCCTAATTTTCATAATCATTGAAACTGGCAATTGGTGCCCAGAAAAATGCCAAACAGCATTAAGAAAAAAGCAAATTGCAACTTTACAACAACATACTGAGCACATCAATGTTAAAAGTACCAAAAGCTAGAGAATAAATCAGATAACTGGAAACTTGAATATAGACTATAATGACCTGTCAAAATCATCGGAGTAGCCATACACCCTCTCACGGTTAAAGAATGATGAGTAGTATATGGGATGGATAAAAGTAACTCCAATGCCGCAGACTACACTGCCAAAACCAAATGCCAAGGAAAAACTAAAATCAGTATGATCAAATTTTGACTAGTGGAGACACATAGCTGACTCAAGAATACCTCCATACATAGATACACAGCTAGAATGATTTTTTTTTTTTTTCCAGGTAAACACCTACACTGATACATAAATACTTTGACACACCACACAGAAGAACATTCAAGCAGATGCTATGTCACAATTTGATACATGACCAGAAAGCATATGTATATACAATATCAAGGAGATATTAAATCTCACCCGGTCCATATCTTGTTCCCATACAACTGACCATTGAAGTATGAATAGAGCTCGGTTTGTGTTTCTCGTAATCCTTGAACTACACTCAAGTCCAAGCTATTATACCTGCCAACAAAATGGATTCAAGTAAAGAACACAAAATATAGAAGGTTGTGAAGGGAGATAAGAATCATGACCATTTACATGAATTCATATTCTAATGGACCATAAGCAATTAACATAAATTGAACAAAAAAAGAAAATTATGAACTGAAATTACTTTGGTAGAATAACTTCGACCAAGTTCCCCTTTCTTTGCAGTGCACGTGATAATCCAGTGACATAAGAAGCCAAAGATCCAATAGAGATGACAGGTTCCATCTCAGTGCAAATGTGAACAATATGAAAGCCACTTCTGGAAGGAAAATGTCATAAAAGTGATTGTTAGATTGATGAAAATGTTAGACAATAAAAGGAAATATGGAGAAGGACAACAGAGTCAATAAGGAAGTAAGGAGACAAACAAGAAAGTGCGAGACAGAGCAGCATGAAGCCTTAAAATTTTCCAAATATTGACGATCATACAAAAAAATACAAGCGCAGCTGAAATCCTCACAAGAGGGGAGAAATCCTGCCATAATTTTGCAAATGAACCATGCATTCATGGTAATATTCCACTATAACCACAATCTCAAGTAATCAGTAGATATTCTCCCAGTATCTGCTATCAGTTTCATAGGCATTCGTCTGAGTATAACAACAGAATGTATCCATTAACACTATCTGGGAAGATTCTGTCCTAGGACCATATTAAAAAATTGCTGAGCTCTGTATGTGTTTCCGCAAAACCCATCCACCAACCTAATGTGCCCATATCCATGCATGTGTATATAACTGTGAATATAAAGACACCTCCATAAACATTAAACACACAACAACATACACATATCTGCTGGGATGAAACGGAAATATGCGGAGTACATACTAAGAAAATGGAAACAATAGTCACATTTGTCTCACATTGTAAGAAATCTGACTTTTTTAAGGGAATCTACTTATGCATCATATTTGAGTATAGCTAGATACTCGTGGGTCTCAATGAAAAACATTACAGTAAGGAAATGATGCAAATTTTCTTGATTTTCAAACAGCCAACTTGTAATTCTAGATGAATTAATAAGCAACTAAAGACAAAGTAAGGAGGTAAATTAAGGAGGTGCTGCAGAGAGATTGACAGGATAATTTTACCTTTTACTTTGCTCTGACAAATGACATAGCTCACCTAGAAGCTCCGTGTCTGCTTTCTGCAGGAGAGGGGAAAGTGCATCAGCTATACCAACTTTACGATCCATTACCAGTGATCTCAAATAAGATGCATCCTCACTTCCAACCAAGCCTGTGAGGACCATTGAATCTATCCGAAGCAGCATTTCCCAACAACTTGATAGCTCATCTGATAAAGCAAGGAACAATAAAAAGGTCACCCTCACGTCAGGAATATGATAGCAAATACTACTAACAAGATCACAAGCACAATGATCAGTCTATGCAGTCCCCAGATATAAGGAAGCAGTTAATATGCAGATGCTATAGGAAACAGGCAAGTAATCAAGCTTCATTCCAAATTGAAGAATGAGCAAAATTTTTAGTCTGCAGACATGCTTTAAAGTTCTATGGGAGGCACAATAGTTTGTTTTCAGATTCCCCTCTCTCTCTCTCTCTCATCACAGAGTATTCAACCAACCAAACCAAATTAGGTCATTTTCCACTAAGTGGAGTCAGCTACATGGATTTTTCATCTCCATTCAGCCCTATTGTAGGCCATTGCCTCTACTAAGTCTAAAAGTGCAAGATCATGTCTGATTGTTTCCCTTAAACTCTTCTCTGGTCTTTATTTGAATTTTCATTGTGCCAATAACTAATTCTCTAAAGAATCGGGTAATCTAATACTATCTACCATGCAATATATTTAAAACACATTTTGTTTTCTTTTAATAGTTATGATATAATTGCAGATTTCTACAATTGCATAATCAAGAAAAATTTATGGTAAATTTATTCCGGCAATGATTCACAGTATCAGCTGGATAAGGTCCTTAGGATAATAGCATGGAACAGCATAAGGTCATGTCCCTAATTTTAATCTCTTTCTTGTCAATGAAGAATGTCAGAGATCCTACTCTACAATCAAGGAAAAATGAAAAGTTGGTGGAGAAAGAAATTCAAGTGAAAAGTTGACGGAGGAAAGCAACTTAAGTCTATCATCTGCTATATTATTCTCTGCCTATGAAAATTTATACATTCATTAGCAACACTAATTCCTAAAATTAGAACCACAATAAGCACACTCAATTTAACAATTCAAACTCTCAACCAATAGACTAAGTAACAGTCCATATGGTCAGGAATGATCAAGCAGCTAGCATACATAACCTTATAACAGCAATGGAGAGAGTATATTTGTGATTTAAATCTATGATATTCATATTGAAGGAAAAACATTACAATTCCGCTAAGGCATACCATACATGTTGTTACTACATGAACAATGAATAGCTAAGCTTCTCATTATATGGTAATATTCCATATCAAAAGCAAAGGTTTAGTACAAAGGACTGCACAGAAAAAATAACCATGATTCATGTCTGAGGATATTTTGAAAATAAAAGTTCAGTGTCCTATCACCTCTTCCAGCACGCACTTGCTTCTCATTCTCCAATTCTTCTATTCTTTTTTGTAGTACATGTTTTTCCTTCTTTGCTTTGTTCAACTCTTCAACCGCCATGAGACGTTGCTTGTTCAGGTAAAGAATGTCTAGATGGTCAGCAGAGAGCTAGATTACATAGTGTAACTATATATTGGCTTTTGATATTCAGCAATCAACAAATTGCAAGGTCCAGATATTGATGTAGAAGCTAAAATGAAAGCTAATACACATACTTTGCTGAGCTTCCTTAAACAGTTTCCAAATGTCACTGTGGTATAATTCAGATTCAACCGAAGATGTCTGCTTAGAAAATAATTAGCAAACTTAATAAAAAAAAAAAAAACATTTTCAGAATAAGACCTTGATGCAACTTAGGTCTATCCAACCAAAGCAAGTAATGGGCCAAATATTCTATACAAATACCTGAGACATCTCCGCACTGTCCTGGTCTTCTAGCCTACATGAAAAAGTTTAATAAAAAAAACTGTTAGAAAAGATTTCCGAGACTAGAAGTATGATTGCATGTTGTGTTGGTCCAGATAAGTAAACCTACAGAGGAATATAATCAAAGTCAAACTTTTCACAAAGGTTTTAGAATCTAAAAGGTTTGAAAATAAGAAAGTGTGAAATTGAATACATGACATTGTGCTTTAGTAACTATAGTAAGAGAAAATGCAGAAGGCTGGGACCTCTGATATTGAGAGAAAATTTTTATAGGATGGGTATAGGATTAGCTATGATATAAGATCAAAATTTTGATCTTACATAATGTAAAAAAGAACAAAGTGGAAATGAAATAAGAAAGCGAAGATGGATTACAGATGGAAACTCCAATGGGATGACTTCAACTTTTTTACTTACCAAAAAAAAAAAAAGAATTCAACTTTTGAGGGACCTGGCCTTTGATTGAGGGGAAATAGCAAAGAAAACTTAGCAACCCTTCTTGATGCATGTATCGCAATTTGTGTTCATCATGCTAGAAAAATCCATCTTGTGGAACCAGGAAAACATAAGTGAGAAAAAATAAGAACAAGAGATTGACTGCAGAAGCAATAATGACATTACATTGGCAGCTGAAGGGAAAAACGGATATAGATTGGAAAGAAAGCAGAAGCAAGAAGCCAAGAGAATGAGGGAGAAAGAAAAGAAGGAAAAAGAAGAGAGGAAAGGATAGAGAGAGGATAAGAGAGAGAAAATGGAGATTGAAGAATTGAGGCAAGAATTTCTGATGCTAATGGAGTTAATGTTTTGCTTAAGTGGACACTGAATCCTCTCCTATGCCAATTCCATGTTTTCATGTTGCTTTGAATCCATATGTTGTCAATGCATATGTTGACATACCATTGGTTGTATTCCTATGATTTCTTTCAACTATAGGAACCAATCTGTTTTTCTATGGAACATATGATTTTATTATGAAAACAAATTTGATGGACTTGAGCCTCGAAAGTAATGGCCATATGACCATGTACATGACACAATATGCCATGATCACATGATTTCAAATATTTCTTATGCTTAATGATGTTTACATGTCCTGCTCAATGCTTTTATCAAATCCATCATTTTATATTTTTTTTCACTCCATTTCACAAGATGATCAAGTAGGACAATCTATAGCTCATCCCTTAGTTAACATTTTTAGGAGTGGATGAAGACATTTTGGGTTGATCAAAGTGCTCGGTGGAAGTGCATATACTAGTTATTTTAGGGACGATGTAATTAGATGGATTAGCAGTTATAGATTTGTAGATAATTTATTTATTGACATTTTGGTGAACGGTAGCCTTGAGAGATCAAGGTGTTGCCAAGTACATAGCATGTTGCAAGACGACCCAGTGGGTTGAGATCAGAATATTTATGGAAAAAAGGATTAAGCGTTAGAAATGAGTTTCAATTTTGATTGTAGTGTCAAATTCTTTTATAGATGCTACTTCTATATTACTATGACCATTAATAAAAATGTCAACCAATACGATACGTATCGGTCAATATATTTTTCGATACTATGACAATATAGTAAATGACATGTTTTTATATAGGCCGATACGACTATGTCAACTTATAATTTTTAAAATTTTTTTTCGTCTGATATATTTAATACCGATACATATTGTTTGATATATACGATATCAATACCGATATTTTCACCCATGCTACGAACACATTCAGTTTCTACTCAAACTTGAGCGTTCTAAGACTCATTGATCTCAATATTCTTGCCTGATCTTACTTTCCCCCCCCCCCCCCCATATACTATTTTTGAATACCCAACATTCAACCCAGATAGATTAGCTAATCTATAGCTTCCCATAAATTTCACTTAATTCTGAAGGCTTGTACCTTGGCAAATGCCTTACTGTAGCAAAAGCATGCCTATTTTCAACCGGCAGGCACAATTCCTTACAAAGATGACAAACCAGTTAATTATATATTTCAAACAAAAATCCAAAATGAATAAAGAATCATGAGGAAGCTGCGCTTGAAGCCTTAAATAATATCATTTTCCCAAGTACTCCACAGTACTTTGAGGAGACTTGGGCCTTTGTTTGCACAAAATTGATTCAAATCAAGTAACAAATCCCGGACTTCTTCAATGCGAACTGCATTTCTATCTCATGTAAAGTTTCATCAGAAATTTAAACAAAAACATATATAGATACATCCATAATGAATATCCACTGACTACCAAATTCAGCTGGAATCAATCAGTGGACTTTGAGTTTGTGCAGGGATTTGAAACACGTGCAATACGGCACAATAGAAATAAAACTGAATTCCCTACAAAAGTCAACCACCCTTCTCTCCTGAATGAACATAAGGAATACAACAATATGTAATCAAACACATAAGTTACATAATAATATTTAATGTGAAAAAACCTTTTAATCAAGTAAAAAACTATAGAATAAACTCCGAATAATATTTACTATAAAGTACATGGTTACAAATAACCCCCCTTTGATAGCCCTCTACAAAATGCTAATTGGACTGTGCCGTCTGTGGCATGGCACAGCCCGTGATAAATAGTATTGGGCTGTGTATAGCATGGCCCAACACCTCAAGCCAGACCAAGCCGTAGGTAAGCCGGCCCGTGTGCCATGCCAGCTCACAACACAATTGGGCCATGACAACCCACAGCATGGATCAGGTTGTGCCAAGCACAGTTTGATAATTTATATATGTGTGTGTGTGCAACAGTCATGTGACCATTCGAGAAAACAGGGAAGGGGAGGGAGGAAGAGGGGCCCCCTACTTAAAAAAATAATTATTATTAAAAAAATGATAAATACCCATCCCCCCAACCTACTCACCACACACTAATCTCTCTCTATTCTCTCTACTCTCTGACAGTATAATAAATGATATTAGTGTGATAATTACTAACATATTT